>JAJOOR010008947.1:0-55782 GCA_036250505.1 Solanum acaule
CTTCTCCTTCTCCTTCTCCTTCTCCTTCTCCTTCTCCTTCTCCTTCTCCTTCTCCTTCTCCTTCTTCTTCTTCTTCTTCTTCTTCTTCTTCTTCTTCTAAGATTGGAGGAATTTGACCTAGCTTGACCCTCCTCCTCCTCCTCCTCCACCTCCTTCTTCTTCTTCTTCTTCTTCTTCTTCTTCTTCTAAGATTGGAGGAATTTGACCTAGCTTGACCCTCCTCCTCCTCCTCCTCCCTTCTTCTTCTTCTTCTTCTTCTTCTTCTTCTTCTTCTTCTTTCTAGAGAGAGGATTTTTTAGAGGGAATTGGGTTCTTTTTGGTGAGTTGAAATAATGACTAGGATCAATGAATTTAGGGTCTAAAGTATTTATAAAGGTGGTCTAAGTAAGGTTAAAACGACACCATTTAACCTCTAATTAATTTCAGAAAGTTACTTAACACCCCCACTTAATCGTCTCAAACTTGATCACTGCCTCACCCACGAGACCACGCCCACGGGGCATGATGGTCTTCCGTTGGTGGTGGTATGCAACTCATCTTTTGGGACCCTGACCCACGACCCCTCACCCATGGGGCGTGGGACCCCTACGGGGTGTGTCCCTTTCGTGAGTGGACTATTTTGGGGTAAATTTTAGGGTCCTCCTCAAGAACCCTTGGTTGGTCCTTGGGGAGTCGTACCTTGATGTTCTACCCCGAAACCCATATCTACGATTCTAACCCTCACGTCAAGATCTAGTTTAGGCTACAAGTTTTCGGGTGTTACAATATCTCCCCCTTGGGAATATTCATCATCGAATGACGATTCTAAACACCTTTTGAAGGAAACGACTCTAGACTAGCAGCCCATCATGCATGAAACACATCTAAATGCACACAACCAAGGAGGAAATTTTCATCTTCTAGCTAAACATACTCAATGCAACATAATGAAGTAGGAACTACATCTAACAACCCAAAATGCATGCAATTCTTCATCTATTCATATTCAAGCAGGAACTATCATCTCCAAGCTAAATCATGCTCAACACACTTTTATGGAGTCTATATGCAATCTATACTCATGAGATTCCTCCAAGGAGGAATCTCTCAACTCCAAGCTAGGACATGTTCATCTATTCATCTTATGAAGTTCTATAGGCAACTTTACTCAATGCACTACAACATGATGAAAACAATTCACATAAGTCATTTCTATCAAGACTTAAGCTTTTTCATTAACATGCATATAAAGAAATCATGGCCCCACATATACACACGATGACCTTTCTATCTAGGCACATCATCTCCCCCTTGGGAGTAAGCCTAGGTGGACTTTATAAGCACCATCACTTTCAATTCTAAGGTCGGATCAAGTTATCACTTAAGCTTTCACATCCATCATCCATGATGATTCTAAACTATGGTGAATTACACTACTACCCTTCATAGGAGCCTACTATTTGCACATCTCAAGGTATCTTCTAAACACTCTATTCATTAAATCTTTTAACTTACCCAAAGCTCAAAATGGCCAAGTAGGGTTCTACCATCAATATCATAATACAACAATAAAACTCATTCATACTAAAAACAACATCAAAGTATAGCATATCAAGTCACAAAAGATAAGCAATCCGGAATCTAATAAAGCATAAAAAACATAACGGTAGCAACATTCGGAGGTCATTCTTGTTCATCTCTAGCTTGAAGAGCATAGAACCTATTCTTCTTCGGAGAATCCCTATACGAACCAAGGAGCAACTTTCTTACCCTCTCTTCTCATATCCTTTACCTTTGGATAATCTCTCATCTTATGGCCACTTTCACCACAACTAAAGCAACCCTCTCTACCGGCCAAACACCTACCCTCATATCTCTTTCAACACCTAGCATAAGTAGACCATAGAGACTCATTACCACTTCCAGGTGGCTTAGGGTTAGACACCCTATCTTCCTTATACTTAAAAGCTTTAGAAAAACCTTGTCCGGAAAACTTTTATTGATTCTTAGAGCGACCATGTCCACCGGACCCATCATGAAAGGACTTATCATCATCCAATCTAGACCTCTTTTTCTCCCTATATTTCTCATCCTTGAGCTTTGACTGCTCAATTTTTTGGGCATACACTATAAGACGTGATATATCCATATCACCAACAAGCATTGTCGTACGACATTCTTTTGCTACCAAGTCAGACACTCCCATCATAAACTTATTTATCTTAGCCCTCGAGTCAGCCACTAAAGTTGAAGCATACTTGGATAGTTGGGTAAATTTCAAGGCATACTCTTTAACACTCATGCTACCTTGCATGAGGTTAAGGAACTCTTGCATTTTAGCCTCCCTCAACTCTAGGGGAAAGAACCTATAAAGAAACGCCGACTTAAACACTTCCCACTCTATGGGACCCACTCCTATCGGTCTACTCTCGTTATATTGATTGTACCACAGTTGAGCAACACCTTTCAATTAGTAAGCGGCTAACTCTGCTTTCTCTACCGAAGTCACCCCCATAATATGAAGTACTTTATAAATGTCATATATAAACTCCTTAGGATCCTCTTCCACTTTGGAGCCATACAACTCCGGAGGGTTCATCCTCACAAAATCCCTCACTCTTAAAGTCGCGGAATTTACATTAGGGTTCACCGAAGCTACCACCTCTCTATTGACTTGAGCTGTCACAGCTTGAGCCAACATTTGGATAGCCGACCTACACTACGCACTAGTAACATTCTCCCCAATATGGTCAATTGGAGTTTGGGAAGGAGCTTGGAGAGGAACCTCTTGCTCCACATTGTCTCCCTCATTCCTTCTAGCATTTGCCCTTATATTAGCCATACCCTAAAAACCAACGGGCACGGATAAGGAGAAAGACCTTATAGAGTTAAACTCTCTGGCACGACTTAGAGAATGAATAAGTGAAATTTCCTAAGCATCCAATAGCTTCTCATTCATAAATGTTGAGCGCTTCACACCTATGAATAAGACTCTACTAGACGTGGTTTGAGAAATCCTAGAACCATTCTAAACCATGTGCTCTGATTACCAAGTTTGTCACGACCCAGGGGTACACCCTAGATGTAACATGGCGTACAAGACCTCAAGAGGCCTCATACAAGACACTTAGCATAGCATAACATAAAGCAATAGAAATGCTGTGGAAATTTTAAAACTTTTTTCCATACAATTGAAGTCTTTTAAAAACAAGCGGAAGTCTATAATACTTTGTCTCAAACCATCTATAGCCACTTGAATAAATCTTTGGGACGCAGCCCATACAAAAGTCTAAAACATAAAAGAAAGATGTAAAGGAAAGGTGATCAAATCCTTGATGCTATGAGGACTCACCAAGTCTTCAATCCTTGCTACATTATGAATGTATCCTCGGAGATGGAACTAAAAATCGCCTGACCCTAAATTTGATAATAATATAGGCAAGAGTATGCATTAGTACAAAATGTACTAAATATGATAGCTAGCATAATACCATAAGAGCATAACAACATAGTCATAAGCATAATCTCCAATATAGACAAAATATAAACATTAGTCAACATAAGGGATAATCCATAAACATAGGAGATACATCATAGTTATAAGCATAGCCATTACTTATATCTTCATAACATAAGAGAACTATTTCTCAAGTAACCTCAAGCCATACTTGTGCAATGCACGGATAAGATCCCATAATCTCACCCGTACTAAGCATCACTTTTAGGTCATCATAATCATACTTACCATCTTTGGATCTCATCCTTAGCTTACTTCTTATAGACAAGAGAATCTTCACCTTTAGTCCAACATATCATGGAAGGCAAATATAGCAACAATCCAAGCTAAGCATACAACATATAAGAGACATACTTTATAAGTAGCTTCAAGTCATACTTGTGCAATGCATGGATAAGACCCCATAATCCCACCCATACTAAGTATCACTTTAAGCCATCATACATAAATGATTACTATTCATCATTTCTAGACTACCAAGGAGTAGCACCATATTAGGCTAGACCAAGCTATCATGAAAAGCATACTATATTCAAGTCCAACTTATTCAAGGAAGGGTACTATTACTCCATCCTAGCTACCAATGAAATGGTTTGTACCATCCAAGTCATGCTATCATGCCAAGTATACTATGATACTAGTGCAAGCTACCCTTAGAAAGAGAGTGATTTCTCAATCCAAGGCTACCATGAGATGGTATTGCTTTACCAAGTCAAGCTATTCATTAAGTGATTTCATAACACAATTCAAGCTATCATAACTAAGCATGCTTTGATTCGTTTTAGGTGAGCAAGCCTTTCAACCTTGAATCATTCTATGTGAGAGAACCTTTCATCTCCTATCATATTCATGCCTAAGTGTGTATATGAGAATATCAGTTCCACAACAAAACAATATATCATGATCATAGACACTTCACTCTCAAAGTGTTTCTTAAGCATATACATAGGTTCTATAAGAACATGCACGATCTCATACTTTACCTCCTTGAGGTTTAAGTCTCTCCTTTAATCATCATATCTAGAATTATAATATTAGACATGGATATCATCATAACTCAAGTGATTCTATCACTTCATACATTAAATCATCTATGAGGTAGAATAGGTGGGTAAAGTTCTTCCACAATAATTCTATCTAATAATCTACCATTATCATGTAAGCTTCACTCTTAAAGCCTTAACATACATAATTCATCATATTGGCTTTACTTTCAAAACCCTAGTAATCAACATTAATGACTACAAGCCTTACTCTCAAAGCTTTACTTCTTACAATCATCATACATACCTAGATTACAAGGAATTCTAATCACATGCTTCATTCTTAAGCAATTATAGTCATATATCATCATTAAGGTTCAATCTCAAGCTTTACTAGTCATGATCCATCACATACACATTATTCTAATTCAATTCATGTCTACATGTTTTAATTCTTGAACAACTACTCTACATATCACCGATTCTAGAAGATGAATCCTCAATTTCCCTTTACAAGGCATAAACCACATTACTTCAATTTCATCAATTAGACTAGGGTTAAATGGATCTTCTTCTTCTTCTTCTTCTAGAGAGAGGATTTTTTAGAGAGAATTGGGTTCATTTTAGTGAGTTGAAATAATGACTAGGATCAATGAATTTAGGGGTCTAAATTATATATATATATGTGGTCTAAGTAAGGTTAAAACCACATCACTTAACCCCTAATTAATTCTGAAAAGTTCTTTTATACCCCCACTTAACCATCTCAAACTTGATCACTGCCTCACCCATGACACCATGCCCATGGGCCGTGAGTGGACCCACGATGTGTTCTGGTCTAACATGGGTGGTGTTCTGTAACTCATATTTTGGGACTCTGACCCACGACCCCTTACCCATGGGGCGTGGGCCCTCCTACGGGGCATGGGTCCATTTCGTGAGTGGACTATTTAGGCAGATTTTAGGGTCCTCCTCAAGGACCCTTGGTTGGTCCTTAGGGAGTCGTACCTTGACGTTCTACCCCGAGACCCTTCATTATAAGTACGGGAAGCCATATTTACGACTCTAACCCACACGTCAAGCTCTAGTGTAGCCTACTAGTATCCGGGTGGTACATCTAGGAGCAATCTCCTTATCCCATACCTATGTGCCCCCATAGAATAATTGTCTAGATAGACGTTAGCTAGTAAATCAACTTAAGCTAGAATTCAAGGTCCTACCTTGGAAAGTACGACAACCCTTGTCGATGTGGGAGACACCAGAATTCCATGTTATAGCTCACTTTATCTCTATGTCGGTTAAGGCTACTTACCACAATAATGAACCAAGGTTACATTTAAAGTATCTCACATGCGTTTTAGAGATGATTTAACTTGCATTGCCCATGATTACGATTTATGTTTTCTAACCCTCTTATCTTATGCTTTAACTTGCTCTTTGCATATCACCAAAAGATCATTTTTAGCATGATTTCATACTTTTATGCATTGCCATCATACTTGATACATATTTTGTGCTGACGTATACTTTTGCATACATTTCCCTAAATATAGGGTGGGTCCGATGCTCCAGATTCATTTTCCGTGGCTAGGGATCTTTAAGTAGAAGTTTTGAAGATTGGTGAGTCCTCACATTCTGAGGACCAAACCTGTATTTCATATTGTCTTTACATTTCAGTTTTGAATTTGATGTATGGGTTACATCCTAATTACTCCTTTGTACTTGATGGCTATGAAATATTGTTAGACTTCCACTTCATGTTATAAAACTCCTATGTATAGAGATTGTCTTTTAAACACGTTAGATTCCATTATCTTTTTTATGTATGCTAAGTGGCTTGTGTAAGGTCTTTTGGGGTCTTATATTCCTTTTCACGTCTAGAGTGTACTTAGGGTCATGACAAACTTGGTATTCAGAGCATAAGGTTTAGAAAGGTCCTAGGATGTCTCATAAGCCACGTCGAATAGAGTCTTGTTCATGAGTGTGAAGAGCACAACATTTATGAATAAGAGGCTATAAGATGTTTAGGAAATTATACTTATTTCATTAATCTAAGGTCATACCATCGAGTTTAACTCTATAAAGTTCCTCCTCTCCTAACCCCTGTTTATGCTTTTCTGAATATGCCTCCACGAAGGAATCTTGTGAGAAGGAATGTTTGTGAAAATGTGAGACATGAGGTTCACCAAGTGTCGGTCGATCCTTTGGCCTAGAAAGTGACTAATGATTAGTTTCGAACAGTATTTCATGTATTGGCCCAAGCTATGATGGCTCAAGCAAATAGAGAGGTTGTGGCTCCCGTGAACCCAAGGGTGGGTACGGCGCCAACAAGAGTGAGGGACTTTATTTAGGATGAATCCTTTGGAATTTCATGGGTCTAAATTTGAAAAATATCTTCAAGAGTTCATTGATGCTATTTAAATTGATTGAAGGGGGTTTTATCACACTTAGAGTTGAGGGTCAACTTCAAATGATCATATCATTTAGCACAAAATGAATTAGGTGGCTCATGACCTATCAAGTTAAATATCTCAAAGTCCTCTTTTAACCGCCACTTAGTTTGCTTAATTCTAAGTTCGGAGTAAAAAGTTATGCCCGACATAGTAAAACCCTATCGGGCACAAATTCTTCACGGCCCGTAGTAGTGCATAATGGGCTGTTTAGGCCTCCTTCATGCCAATTCGGTAGTTTTAAGTCAAGGAATTTTGGGTCTTTTTCCTAATTATTTTAACTCAATACTATGTCATTTTCCCTTCTACCCAAAGCACTATATAATGATTTTAAACCCACAAATCACCCAAACCAAATTTATTCTCTTAAATTTACAAAAGTTGATCAAGCTCCTTCTCTCAAATATTTCTCTCTCTAAAGGAAGAAGAAGCCAAGTTAGGGTTTCAAGATCAAGTATCCAATTCCACCATTAAAGTTAAACTTTTGGCATTAAGATATGGTAGTCTACATCTATGGAGCCCTTTCCTCCATGGAGTTCCTAAATTCTCTAATTTTTAAGTTAGAAATCTCCAATTGGAATTAGGGTTTTCTTCTATGTCATGGCTTTCTTTCAATGTTGATTTAATTGATTGTTTTATGACTTTTTAAGCGTGAATTGAAGTAATTGCATGTTTTTAAGTTGATTTCTCATGAACCCATTGTTTTTTATCAGAAACCATGAAAGATGAATTTATGAAGATGTACATGTCCTTTTGATGAGATTGGTGTAATGAAGTTCAAGATGCATTGACTTTAAAAACATGATGAAGCTTAAGAATTATTGAAAAGAATGCATGTTCATGAAAGTATGTCTATGACTCAAGAAAGCTTAGGGGTCGTTTGGTAGAGTGTATTAGGAAAAATAATGCATTTATTAACCTTGTGTATTACTAGTACCTTGTTTTGTACTCTTTTTCAACCTATGTATAACTAATGCAAGCATTAGTTATACACTCTATTGTGTATTAAGGTGTGCATTGCTAATACCATGGATTTCTAGGTATTAGCAATGTAATGGTTTTAATGCATGCATTAGCATGATAAAATACCCAATTGCTGCTCAAAACCTTTTTTTACATCTTTTTCACCATAAAAGTGGAGGCTATCTTTGTAAATAATTTTTTAAATGCAATACATACTATTTTTAATGCATCAATCCAAACAATACCTTAAAATAATCTATGTATAATTAATGCAAGTATAACTAATACATGCATTTTAATGCAAGCATTACTAATACACTCTATTTAGGATTATTCTTATACATTCTACTAAACGACCCCTTATAGATGAGAGTGTCTATATGTTCTATGAAGCTTGGCCAAATGACATGAATGACATCTAGATTTACCCTTAATGATTTTCGAGCTATTTTACTAAGTTATATCTTGATTTGTATGGTATCCGGATATGCCATCAATGATTATAGGCCACGATTTAAAAACTGTTTCCATTATTAGTAGGGCATTTCTAGCATAAAGTGAATATATATGAGCCTTAAAAGCTATTATGAAAAGATCATGGATGGTGAAAGGTTTTCTCACACATGGTCTAAGGAGCTTTCCTTTGATAAGACAAGTGCCGACTATCCATGTCTCTTAATGATATGAGAAGTCAAGATTAATAGCAATTATGTGGGATTTATGCTTAGTACCGAGAGGATATTAAGATGGAAGATCACCCGTAGCTAGAGGTCGGGTTTCTAGTAGAAATCTTCTTATCCCATACCTATGTTCCCACATAGGATGATTGTCTAGTACACATTATCTAGTAAATCAACTTAAGCTAGAAGTTCGTGGTCCTACCTTGGCAAGCAGGACAACCATTGTCTCTATGGGAGACACTGGAATTCCATGTTATAGCTCACTTGGTCTCTATGTCAGTTAAGGGTACTTACAACAATAAAGAACCAAGGTTACCTTTAAAGTATCTCACATGTGTTTTAAAGATGATTTAACTTACATTGACCATGATTACGATTTATGTTTCTAACCCTCTTATCTTATGCTTTAACTTGCTCTTTGCATTTCACGAAAAGATCATTTTTAGCATGATTTCATACTTTTGTGCATTGCCATCATACTTGGTACATTTTTTGTGCTGACACATACTTTTGCCTACATTTCCCCAACTGTAGGGTCCGACACTCCAAATTCGTTTTCCATGGCTAGGGATCACTTAGTAGAAGTTTTGAAGATTGGTGAGTCCTCATGTTCCGAGGACCAAGCCTTTATTTCATATTGTCTTTACATTTCAGTTTTGAATTTGATGTATGGGTTACGTCTTGATTACTCCTTTGTATATGATGGCTATGAGACATTGTTAGACTTCCGCTTCATTTTATAAAACTCCTATGTTTAGAGATTGTATGTTTAACTCGTTAGATTCTATTATTTTGTTTTTGTATGCTAAGTGGATTGTGTAAGGCCTCTCGGGGTCTTATACACCACGTCACGTCTAAAGTGTACTTTGGGTCATGACAAACTTGGTATTCAGAGCATAAGAATTAGAAAGGTCCTAGGATGTCTCATAAGCCACGTCGAATAGAGTCTTGTTCATGAGTGTGAAAAGCGCCACATTTATGAATAATAGGTTATAAGATGTTTAGGAAATGCCACTTATTTCATTAATCTAAGGTCATGCCATAGAGTTTAACTCTATAAAGGTCCTCCTCTCCTAACCCATGTTTATCCTTTTTCTGAATATGTCTCCACAAAGGAATCCTGTGAGAAGGAATGTTCATGAAAATGTGAGTCATGAGGTTCACTAAGTGTCGGTCGATCCTTTGGCTGAGCAAGTGACTAATGATTAGTTTCAAGCCGCACTTCATGCATTGGCCCAAGCTATGATGGCTCAAGAAAATAGATAGGTTTTTGCTCCCGTAAACCCAGGGGTGGGTACGGCGCCAACAAGAGTGAGGGACTTTATTAGGATGAATCCTTTGGAGTTTCATGGGTCTAAAGTCAAAGAAGGTCCTCAAGAGTTCATTGATGCTATTTAAATTAATGTAAGGGTTCCTTGCTTTGGGTTTTTCCATGAAAGTCCAGAGATGGTGTGATTTCTTAGTGTCCCTATCTTTTTCCTTCTATATTTGGGACTAGCTTGAAGCCTTAGCTCTCATGTTTTACTCTTTAGGACTCGTGTGTCTTCGTCATCATTATGCATGCATGCTCATGAAAAAAATTTATTTTCAAAAATATGATTTATCTTACTTGATTGCTTCATGATTATGTGCATTTGAGTATGAGTTGCATATAGACCGTATGAAATAATTTTTTGCACATGTTTTAGCTTGGAGTCGAGATTCCTCCTTGGTTAAGTGTTTTTTGATGTAGTTGCATTAATGATTGGGTTGTTAGTTTCTCTCCTACTCTTTTCGTGCTAAATTGAGTTCTATTCAAGGAAAAATGCTCCCAAGGGGGAGATATTGTAACACCTTGGATTCGAGAAAGGCCAGAAAGGGGTAAAGTTGGAAATTAGCAAGCCCAAAAAGTGGATCATGGAACCCTCCATGGAGCCCCTGATGGGTTATAAAGGGGACCACGGTCTGTTACGGGGCTCATGGTAGGTTTCCAGAACCTGCCCCATGAAGGCTTCACTTTGATGGATGCCTAGACGGCTCGTGATTAGGCTGATGAGCCGTCTAAGTGGTCAACAAGTGGGCCAATCAGAAAGGGTTCTCCCCTAGTCACTGTCACGGACCACGAGCGTCTAAACAGCCCGTGAAGCCCCACACAGACTGTGAAGTTGTCCATGAAGGGGGTTTATCAGACTTAGAGTTTAGGTTCAACATCAAAATGATCATATCTTTAAGCACAAAATTAATTAGGTGGCCCATGACCTATCAAATTAAAGATCTATGAATCATCTTTCCAATGCCACAAAGTTTGCTTAATTCCAAGCTTGGAGTAAAAAGTTATTCCCGACATAGTGAAGCCCTGTCGGGTAGAAGTTCTTCACGACCCATTTGACTGACCGTGGTAGTGCATGACGGGGCGTTTAGGCTTCCTTGATGCCAATTCGGCAGTTTTAAGTCAGGTACTTTTGGGTCTTTTACACAATTGTTTTAACTCAATACTACGTCATTTTTCCTTCTACCCAAAGCCCTATATAATGATTTTAAACCCCCAAATCACCCAAACCTAATTTATTCTCTTAAATTTACAAAAGTTGATCAACCTCCTTCCCTTAACTATTTCTCTCTCTAAAGTAAGAAGAAGAAGTCAAGTTAGGATTTCAAGAACAAGTCTCCAATTCCACCATTGAAGTCAAGCTTTTGGCATTAATGTATAATAGTTTTCATCCATGGAGTTCCTAAATTCTCCAATTTTTAAGTTAAAAATCTCCAATTGAAGTTAAGGTTTTCTTTTATGACATGGGTTCCTTTCAATGTTGATTTAATTGATTGTTTTATGACTTTTTAAGCATGAATTAAAGTAATGGCATGATTTAAGTGGATTTCTCATGAACCCATGCATAACCCATGTTTTTTTTATCATATACCATGAAAGATGAATTTATGAAGATATGCATGTCCTTTAGATTTGGTTGATGTAATGAAGTTAATTATGCATTGACTTTGAAAATATGATCAAGCTTATGAATTATTGAAAAGAATGCATGTTCAAGAAATTATTTTCTTGCTCAAGAAAGCTTATAGATGAGAGTGTCTATATGTTCTATGAAGTTTGTCCACATGACATCTAGATTTTTCCCTCAATGCTTTTCGGGCTATTTTCCTAAATTAGGTCTTGATTAGTATGGTATCCGGATATGCCATCAATGATTATAGCCCACGATTTCAAAACTATTTTCATTAGTAGTAGGGCATTTCTAGCATGAAGTGAATATCTATGGGCCTTAAAAGCTATTATAAAAAGATCATAGATGGTAAAGGTTTTCTCATGTATGGTCTAAGGAGCAATCTTATGATAAGACAAGTGGTGACTACCCATGTCTCTTAATGATAAGACAAGACAAGATTATTAACTATTCCATGGGATTTATGCTTAGCACCGAGAATATATTGAGATGGAAGCTCTCCCATAGCTAGAGGTCGGGTTTCTAGTAGCAATCTCCTTACCCCATACCTATGTGCCCCCATAGGATGATTGTCTAGATTGACATTAGCTAGTGGATTCACTTAAGCTAGAAGTTGATGGTCCTACCTTTGGCAAGTAGGAGAACCCTTGTCGATGTGGGAGACACAAGAATTCCATGTTATAGCTCACATGGTCTCTACATCGGTTAAGGCTATTTCCCACAATAATGAACCAAGGTTACATTTAAAGTATCTCACATGTAATTTAAAGATGATTTAACTTTCAATGACCATGATTACAATTTATTTTTTCTAACCCTCTTATCTTATGCTTTAACTTGGTCTTTGCATATCACGAAAAGGTCCTTTTTAACGTGATTTCATACTTTTATGCATTGTCATCGTACTTGGTACATTTTTTGTACTAACGCATACTTTTTCCTAGATTTCCCCAAATATAGGGTCCGACGCTCCAGATTCGTATTTCTGTGGCTAGGGATCGCTTTGTAGAAGTTTTGAAGATTGGTGAGTTCTCATGTTCTGAGGACCAAGCCTTTATTTCATATTGCCTTTATATTTCACTTTTGAACTTGATGTACGGGTTACATCCCGATTACTCATTTGTACTAGATGTCTATGAGACATTGTTAGACTTCCGCTTCATTTTATAAAACTCCTATGTTTAGAGATTGTCTTTTAAACTCGTTAGATTCTATTGTCTTGTTTATTTATACGAAGTGGCTTGTGTAGGGCCTCTGTTGGTCTTATACACCATGGTACGTCTAGGGTGTACTTTGGGTCATGACACATGTGTACGCGATGATTGAAAATATAATTTCGAATCATATATTTAATATGAGTAATAGTGTAGGTATTCACTAAATAAATAGGTACAATATTTTTATCCTTTTTGGGTGGGGACCGGTTAGATTTTCTACCTATTTTCATGTCAAACAACTTCGACCCCTTTTTCTCATTGGGATATCCTACAAATTCACATCAATGACTTCTTTTAGAACTTGTCTTATGTTCATCTATGTTTGTGTGCAGATCACAACTATCCAAACATTCTCAAATGTTCATATTGTGGCACATATCCATACAAAACTTGATAAGTGAGTTTATTATTCAACACCAATGGTGATATCTGATTCATTAAGTATATTGTTCTTAAGAAAAAATTCCCCTTAAAACTCTATTGAAAGTTGTAACACCTCATAATTTGGAAAACAAAGAAAAGAAATTTTTGGGTTGCAGGTTGTGTCTACAGTTCCCATCTACGAACCATAGAATATTCTACGGGCCATAGATGACAACCGTAGAAAAAAAAGAAATAATTTTTCAAAATCAAGTCCCAATACCTTTTGTACAGTTCACCAGGATGGACCTTCATTCCTTGTACGAGTCGTATGTAGGGTCTCGTAGGTGAGTCCTAGACTTAGTGATATTTTGAAGGTTAATATTGGCTTCTACGATTAGTGTCTACAGACCATAGGAAGACCTATGAGCCATAGAAATGTTTCATCAAAAGATAGCTGATTTTCATGGTATGAGTACTTGGTCTATGATTGACCAGTATGGACAGTAGAAAGATGTATGATCCGTAGGTCAAAACTGTAGGTCGAGTCCAACGGTTATTTTTAAATGCTTTTTGGATCTTTTACTAATTTTTTTTAATACAATACTATGTCATTTTACTTTATATCCTAAGCCCTATATAAATTTTTTAGCCCCAAATTACCTATTTTCTATTCATTCTCTTAAATTCCAATAAACCCATCCTCCCTAAATTCTCTCAAGGCTAAGGAAGAAGAAGAAGAAGAGCTAGGGTTCATCCACGTCTTTAATCCTCCAATATTTTTTGTCTTCAAGCATCAAGGTATATGGTTATTCACCCATGAAGTCCTTTCCTCCATGGGTCTCCAAGGTTTCCAACTTCTTCCTTCAATCTTAATTGATTCAAGTTAGGGTTTTCAATTCAATTTTTATGGGTTTTATTCAATTGTGATTGATTATTGTTAATTAAGTTTTCTAATGCATGATTCAATGTAACTACTTGATATTTAATTGAAATTATATCAACCCATGCCTAAATTATGATTTTCAACTATGAACCTATGATGAACCAATGAATCTATGAATTATGAACTATTGAAGATATCCATGTTTGTATGATGTTATTGTAAATGATCATTGGATGCTTTCAAAGTACAGTAGTCATGTTATTATGAAAGCTTTTCTCACATGTTATTATGATCATGATTGTGAAATGTATTTCTCACACATGAATTCACATTAGTGAAAGGTTTTCCCATCTATGTTAAATTGAATTTAAGGAGCTAATATATGTTTTGATCTTGAAATATGTATATTGGTATTGATCATTGCCTTTCCTATTTTGAAACGATATATGACTTTTACCTATTCCGTTGGGATTTAGACTTCGCACTGAGTGGTCTTTAAGGTGGAGGATTAATTAGGATAGTCTTTAGTAGCAACCTCTAGCCCCAAACTACGTGCCCCCGTAGGATTGTTTTAATTGACCTAGCTAGTGGATCAAGTTTAGCAAATAATGATATGTATGGATTCGACCTTGGCAAGTATATTCTCCGTCTTTCAGTATGAGGGATATACCAAATTCCATGACATAGCTCTCATGGTCTTATTATCTGTTAAAGGTAATATCGCACAAAATAATTATATCTTCTTCAAAGTGTTTCTTATGTCCTTTATTTCAAGTGCATTGACTATGTCCTATGATTTTCATGTTTTGCTTCCTTACGCTTAAAATGTCTAAATAATAATTATTTCTACATGTTTTAAACCATTATGCTTTTATGTTCATGTTCATGCATAGTTTCCCATACTTAGTACATTCCATGTACTAACGCATACTTGTGCCTACATTATCTCATGAATGTAGGGTGTGACGCTCCTACCTCACACACTCACGGCTAGACATCTTTTGGGTGCTTCAAGTGATTGGTGAGTCCTCGTATTTTGAGGACTAACATACTTTATAGTTTCATGTCATTTCTAGATTTAAAACTTTGTATGTGATGTATGGGTTACGTTCCAAGCACTTTCCCTATGGTGTATTAGATGGCTTTTGAGACATATTAAACTTTCGCTCTGTTAAACTCTTTTGATGTATAAAATGCTATATTTTTAAGTCTTTATTTGTATGATATATTCTAAGTGGCTTGTGTAGGGCCTCTTGTGGTTCTATACACTATGTTATGCCTAGCGTTTACTTTGGGTCATGCCAAACTTGGTATTCATAGAACAAAGTTTAGAAAGGTCCTAGGATGTCTCATAAGCTAGGTCGAGTAAAGTCTTATTCATGAGTGTGAAGCATGCCACACTTATGAATAGGAAGCTATAAGATGTTTAGGAAATTTCACTTTTACATCATTCTAATGTCGTGCGATAGAGTGTAACTCTATATGTCTCTCTTCTAACCCTTATCTAATCTTTTTCAGGATATGGCCCTTCGAAGAGCTTATGTTAGAAGGAATGTGAATTCAAATGTGGAACTAAAAGCTCCTCAAGAAGCTCCACAAGTTCAGGCCGACCTTTTGGCTAAAAAAATGACTAATGCAGAGTTTTGAGCTGCTTTTCAAGTGTTGTCTCAAGCCAATAGGGAGGATGTGGTCCCCGTGAACTCGAATGTGGGAACGGCGACAACTAGAGTAAGGGACTTCACTAGGGTTAATCCCCCAGAGTTTCATGATTCCAAGGTTGAGGAAGATCCTTAAGATTTCATTGATGAAGTGTACAAGGTTTTGATGATCATGGGAATATGAGTGTATAAGGGTGTTTCTCAAGTTTGGTTCAACCAATGGAAGGAAGAGAGGGCGGTTGATGTGGGTCCTCTTGATTTGGAAAAGTTTAAGGGTGCTTTCCTTTATAGGTTCTTTCCCCTTGAGATGAGGGAGGCAAAGGTACTTGAATTCATTAACCTTCATCGAGGGAATATGAGTGTGAGGAAGTATGCCTTGGAGTTGATGCAAATGTCTAAGTATGCCCCTACAATGGTTGTGGACCCTAGGGCAAGGATAAATAAGTTTGTTTCAGGGGTGTTTGAAGTTGTGGTTAAGGAATGTCGTACCGCCATGCCCATTAAGGAAATAGATATTTCTCGTCTAATGATTCATGATCAACAAATTAAAGAGGAGAAACTTAAGTAAAGGTCTAAGGAAGTAAAGAGGGCAAAGATAGGTGATGGTGACGTTTCACATTCAAGGTCCAATGGTGTAACGACCCTAAAATCTAGTAGGTGAAATTAGAGCTTAATGAGTTTCATTTTGAGTTTAGTTTTGGGTTATGTGTTGTTTAGTGTTGTCCTGAGCTAGGTTGAGGGGTTTAGGGGTTAAAGGTCAAGGTACGACTCCCCAAGGACCACCTAAGGGTCCTCCTCAAGGACCCTTAGCCTAAAGACCCCAAAGAATGACGAAAGTTGCCAAAAGTTTGGTGACCTACGGAAGGGAAACACGCCCCACAGGTCCATCCACACCCGTGGATGGCCTCCATAGGTCACGCCCCAAAATTAGCAAACTTTGACCCAGACCATGGACAGCCAGGACAGCTCGTAGTCCCACCCACGGTCCATGGGTGGTGGTCGTGAGTCACTGCTAGTTTTTTTGGTTTGGCTCAGCTAAGATAAAGGATTTTTGGTAAATTGTTTTCATGATTTATTAAGTTGAGGGACGGTTATTTTGGGTTAATTATGGTATTTTAAGAGTATTAAAACATTAGTTCCAATTCATTATTTCAAAACCCAAATTAGAAACTTCCCCTCCCCTCCAAAAGTTCTCTCTCTAGAAACCTCCATTGAAGGTGAAGGATTCAAGCTTCCAAGGTCAAGAATTCAAGTTTTTCAAGTGATTTTCATGGAGTTCTTCCATAAAAGGTATGGTAGTCTTCATCCTTGACTTAGTTTCTTTCAAGGAGCCAACTTCAAAGATGTTTTCAAGTCTCCAAATTTCCCCAAAAAACCCTAGTTTTCAATCTATGAATGGGTTCAATTCCAAATTGTTTTCAAAAGGTTTTAAATGATGATTTAATATGTAACTGTTGAATTAATGGTGAATTAAGATGATTTCTCCTATGAACCCATGTTTACCACCAAAATACTAAATTAGAAGTATGTGGATTGGGTTGATTGATCATGAATGGATGTTGAATTGTTTATGTTTATATTGAATTAGTTATTGAATCATGTTAATTCCCTGATCTATTGTAGTATCTTATATGTTTGGGTTGTGATTGATGTATAGCCTTGGAAGGCAATTTCATGAAGAATCTATGTATGAACATGTTATGAAGTATATGTATGTGATCTCAATGAAAGTGTTATGAACATGTTTAGAATGTAATTGTGTTATTATTGAATGCATATTCTCAATTAACACTCATGAATGATGATGATAGAATGTGACGGGTTTCTACTATGTGGTGTTATATCTTGAATTTGTTGGCTTAGGCATCCTCTTCTTGAATGAATGAATGTATTGGTGATTGAAGTACTTTGAATTTGTAGGCCTAGGCATCCAGTTCTTGTGTAAGGAATGTATCTTTACTTAATGAACATGAATCGGTAGACCTAATGGTGGTAGCCCTTTCATGAAAAGTCTATGAATGAATGTAATGATGAACTTCGAATCAGTAGACCTAATGTTGGTAGCCCTTTCCTAAATGAATGATAAATTATTCTAGATTATTTCTTGAACCGGTAGACCTAATGGTGGTGGCCCTTTATGATGAGTCTAGAGACTAATGTGATGATAAACCTTGAATCGGTAGACCTAATTGTGGTGAACTTTTCATGTGTGAAATGATGAACCTTGTACCGGTAGACCTAATGTTGGTGGGCCTTCTTGGAAAGTCAATAAGCTATCCTTAATGTACCTTGAATCGGTAGACCTAATGGTGGTGGCCCTTTCTTGTGTAATGTTCTTTGGGTCGGTAGACCTAATGTTGGTGGCCCTCTCAAGTACAATAATGTTAATGAAAATGAACTACTCTAGGGCTAAGTACCGAGTGGATATGGTAAGATGGAAGTTCTCCCTACGTTAGGCCGGATTTCAATGAACATCTTTCTTATCCCATAACTATGTGCCCACATAGGATAGCTAGTGGATCAAAAATTTAAGCTAAATACACTTAGTTCTACCTTAGGCAAGTAGAACACATTCATTCGGTGAGGGGTCATAGGACACCGGATTCCATGATTTAGCTCTCATGGTCTATATTGGTTAATGCTTATTCCTCTCATGTGAGAAGTGCATTATGGTTTCTTGAGAAGTTCTATGAAGTGTGGGTGGTAGTATGGGATGATATACATGCATTGCACGAGTAGGCTGTGAGAGGGCTATAGTGAGTTCTCTAATGTCTTAAAGACTAATGTATGAATGTGCTCTTAATGAAGCTAATAAAGAATGTTGACTTAAATTTCTAATGTATTGATGCATGCTATACTTGGATTGTATTATGAGTTACTTCCTTGTCATGACTTATTGATATGAATGTGCCTTGTCTATGATGGCTCCAAAGAAGTACTTAGTGTGAGTAGTAGTATAGGATGCTACTCATACATTGCACAAGTATGACTTAGGGTTGTCCTAGATGTTGGTCCTAATGTGTTGATATGATTTATGAAATGTTTATGTCTCTTATGTATGAGTATTGTGTGAAGATGGAAAGGTTGAATGGTAAGTTCACTTTTGGTGACTTTAATGTGGTACTTTCGTGTGGATGGTGGCATGGGACGCTATCAATACATTGCACAAAGTATAGCTTGAGGGTTACTTGAGGTGAAGGCTTAATGTGAAGGTAATGGTTTATATGTTGATTATGCCATAATGTGAAGAAATGACTTGTATGTTGATTATGTCTTATATTATGCCTCTTATACTCATGTTCATGAAGGTTTCTCAAATTGTCATAAAGCATTATTTCCAAAGAAAATATCCGTTTTAAGCATGGATTTTGTATGGCTATCATACTTAGTACTTAATTTTGCTAACCCATATTTCTTCCATAGTTCTACAAAGTGTAGAGATTGGAGATTTGATGTTCTATACTTGAAGAATAGGTTTCTAAGGATCTTGGAGATGAACACTTGGTGAGTCCTCATAGTTGTGAGGACAAAACCCACTATGTTCCCTTCTTGTCTTTCATTGTATATTTAAAGTCTTTGTATGGGCTATGTGCCAAAGTTGTATTGGAAGTATTAGATGGTTTTGAAACATAGTATATAAAGTCTTCCGCTTGCTTTTATGAAAAATGATATTGATTGTAAAGAAAAGTTTTAATTCTGCCTTATTTTCCTATGTTCTTAGGTTCAAGAATGCTATGAGGCTTGTATGAGACCCCTTGGGGGTCGAGTACGCCGTGTCACGTCTAGGGGGTAGCCTTGGGTCATGAAAAACATGGTATCAGAGAACAAGATTTTGGAATGGTTTTAGGATGTCTCAAACCACATCTAGTAAAGTCTTGTTCATAATGTGAAGCGCGCCACATTTATGATTAGGAGGCTATTGGATGTTAGGAAAGTCTCACTTCTCCATTCTTCAAATTGTGTCGTAGAGTTTAACTCTATAATGTCTCTCTCTCTCTTTTATTCCTTATCTAATGGTCTTTATAATGTGACCACTTCAAGGCTTATGCTAGAAGGAGTGTGGGAGGAAGGTTGGTTGTGATGATAATTATGACTATGTGACTTGATAGATGTGAGATGATAGATTGTGATGTTGTCTTGAGTATGACCGAGGTCTTTATGGTTATGTTTAGTTGATGGTAGAACCCAACTTAGTCATGATGAGTTTTGAGGTATGTTGAAGGAAGTGATGTTGTAAAGATTTTGTATAGGCCTGCTCCCAAGGGGAGATAATATGCTTAGATGGCAAAGTCGTTGAGTATCCTAGATGTTCATGATTTAGGTTGACTTGAATTTTGACCTTGAGTGGTGTTAGTAAGGTTGTTTGTGAGAAAAGAGTTGCTTAATGAGGACCTTCTTTGTTTAAAAGCACCGGTATGTGATAGTTCTTTATAGATTGCGAAGGTTGTATTGAGGTTCCTATGTTGTTTTCATGTAAGCCTTAACTAGGGGATAGTATGTTGAATAGTAAGGTTGTGGAGAGTTCCAATATCCTTATATCTTTCCTTCTATTCTTGTTCAAGCTTGAGACCAAGGGTTCCTTGTAGCTTGTTTCATGTTTTGGAGTCATGTGTGACTATGTGTTTCCATGGTCTCCTTATATTATGCATGTTATTGATGAGTTTATGTTTAAATGAGAAATTGAGTTTTATGATTTATGTTCCTCATATTGATATGCATTAAGTATGAGTTGTCGATATGCTTCATGAGGTGAATTGTTAAACATGCCTAAATGTGTTTTTAAGAGAAATTGTATAATGTGCCTAAAGATGTTATGATGACCATGATGTCAGTTGGAGAAGGAAATTCCTCTAATGAAATGAGAAATGTTTAAGTTATGATGCATAATGAGTTTGTAGAGGTAGTTCCTACTTTCTTGTGCGCATTGAGCATATTTGATATGGAGTTGATGTTTCCTCCTAGTTTTGTGCATTGTTTATGATGTTGCATGCATGATAGGCTGCTATTCATGAGTCGTTAATCCCTTAATGTGTTTAAATTGTCATTCGAGGATGAAATTTCTCAAATGGGGGATAATGTAACGACCCTCAAATCTAGTAGGTGAAACTAGAGCTTAACGAGTTTCGTTTTGAGTTTAGTTTTGGATTATGTGTTGTTTAGTGTTATCCCGAGATAGGTTTAGGGGTTTAGGGGTTAAATGTCAAGGTACAACTCCCCAAGGATCACCCTAAGGGTCCTTAAGGAGGACCCTTAGACTAACCCCAAGACCCCAAAGAATGATGAAAGTTGCCAAAAGTTTGGTGACCTATGGAAGGGGACCACGCCCCGTAGGTCCATCCACGCCAGTGGATGGCCTCCGTAGGTCAGGCCCCAAAATAAGCAGACTATGACCCAGACCACGAATAGCTAGGACAGCTCATGGTCCCACACACGGTCCGTGGGTGGTGGTCGTAAGTCACTGCTGGTTTTTCTGGTTTGGCTCGGCTAAGATAAGGGATTTTTGATAAATTATTTTTATGATTTATTAAGTTGAGGGACAGTTATTTTGGGTTAATTATGGTATTTTAAGAGTATTAAAACATTATTTCCAATTCATTATTTCAAAACCCAAATTAGAAACCTCCTCTCCCCTCCAAAAGTTCTCTCTCTAGAAACCTCCAATGGAGGTGAAGAATTCAAGCTACCAAGGTCAAGACTTCAAGATTTTCAAGTGATTTTCATGGAGTTCTTCCATAAAAGTTATGGTAGTCTTCATCCTTGACTTAGTTTCTTTCAACGAGCCAACTTCAAAGATGTTTTCAAGTCACCAAATTTCCCTAAAAAAACTATTTTCAATCTATGCATGGGTTCAATTTCAAATCGTTATCAAAAGCTTTTATATGAGGATTTAAGATGGTATTGTTGAAATAATGGTGAATTAAGATGATTTCTCCTATGAATCCATGTTTACCCCCAAAATCCAAAATTGGAAGTATGTTGGTTGGGTTGATTGATCATGAATGGATGTTGAATTGTTTATGATCATGTTGAATTAGTTATTAAATCATGTTAATTCCCTTATCTATTGTAGTATCTTAGATGTTTGGGTTGTGATTGATGTATAGCCTTGGAAGGCAATTTCATGAAGAATCTATGTATGAACATATTATGAAATATATGTATGTGATCTCACTGAAAGTGTTATGATCATGTTTAGAATGTAATTATGTTATTATTGAAAGAATATTCTCAATTAACACTCATGAATGATAATGATAGAATGTGAAGGGTTTCTATAATGTGGTGTTATATCGTGAATTGTTAGGCTTAGGCATCCTCTTCTTGAATGAATGAATGAATGTATTGGCGATTGAAGTACTTTGAATTTGTAGGCCTAGGCATCCTCTTCTTGTGTAATGAATGTATCTTGACTTAATGAACATGAATCGGTGGACCTAATGGTGGTAACCTTTTCATTGGGAGTCTATGAATGAATGTAACGATGAACTTCGAATCGGTAAACCTAATGTTGGTAGCCCTTTCCTAAATGAATGATAAAGTAGTCTAGATTATGTCTTGAACTGGTAGACCTAATGGTGGTGGCCCTTCATGATGAGTCTAGAAACTAATGTGATGATAAACCTTGAATCAGTAGACCTAATGTTGGTGGCCCTTTCATTTGTGATATGATGAACCTTATATCGGTAGACCTAATGTTGATGGCCCTTCTTGGAAAGTCAATGAGTTATCCTTAATGTACCTTGAATCGGTAGACCTAATGGTGGTGGCCATTTCTTATGTATTGTACTTTGGGTCGGTAGACCTAATGTTGGGGGACCTCTAAAGTACAATAATGTTAATGAAAATGAACTGCTCTATGGGAATGGAGGCTAAGTACCGAGTAAATATGGTAAGATGGAAGTTCTCCCTACGTTAGGCCGGATTTCAATGAACATCTTTCTTATCCCATAACTATGTGCCCACATAGGATAGCTAGTGGCTCCACTTAAGCTAAGTACACTTAGTTCTACCTTAGGCAAGTAGAACAACTTCATTCGGTGTGGGGTCATACGATACTGCATTCCATGATTTAGGTCTCATGGTCTATGTTAGTTAATGCCTATTCCTATCATGTGAGATGTGCATTATGATTTCTTGAGAAGTTCTATGAAGTGTAGGTAGTAGTATGGGATGCTATCCATGCATTGCATGAGTAGGCTTTGAGAGGGCTATAGTGAGTTATCTAATGTCTTAAAGACTAATGTATGAATGTTCTCTTAATGAAGCTAATGAAGAATGTTGACTTAAATGTCTAATGTAATGATGCATGCTATACTTGGATTGTATTATGAGTTACTTCCACGTCATGTCTTATTGAATATGAATGTGTCTTGTCCATGGTGGCTCCAAAGGAGTACTTAGTGTGAGTAGTAGTATGGGATGCTACTCATACATTGCACAAGTATGACTTAGGGTTGTCCTAGATGTTGGTCCTAATGTGTTGATATGATTTATGAAATGTTTACGTCTCTTATGTATGAGTATTGTGTAAAGATGGAAAAATTGAATGGTAAGTTCACTTTTGGTGACCTTAATGTGGTACTTTAGTGTGGATGGTGGTATTGGACCCTATCCATACATTGCACAAAGTATAGTTTGAGGGTTACTTGAGGTGAAGGCTTAATGTGAAGGTAATGATTTATATGTTGATTATGCCATAATGTGAAGAAATGACTTGTATGTTGATTATGTCTTATATTATGCCTCTTAAACAATGATCATGACGGTTTTATCAAATTGGCATAAAGTATGATTTCCAATGAAAATGTTTGTTTTAAGCATGGTTTTTACATGGCTATCATACTTAGTACTTAATAGTCCTAACCCATATTTTCTCCATTTTTCTACAAAGTGTAGGGATTGGAGATTTGATGTTATATACTTGAAGAATATGTTTCTAAAGAGCTAAGAGATGAACACTTGGTGAGTCCTCATAGTTTTGAGGACAGAACCCACTATGTTCCCTTCATGTCTTTCATTGTATATTTAGAGTCTTTGTATGGGCTCTGTCCCAAAGTTGTATTCAAAGTATTAGATTATTTTGAGACATAGTATATAAAGTCTTTTGGTTGCTTTTATGAAAAATGGTTTTGATTGTAAAGAAAAGTTTTAATTCCACCTTATTTTCCTATGTTCTTATGTTAAAGAATGCAATGAGTCTTGTATGATACCCCTTGGGGGTCGAGTACGCCGTGTCACCTCTAAGGGGTAGCCTTGGGTGGTGACAAACATGGTATCAAAGCATAATATTTTGGAATGGTTTTAGGATGTCTCAAACCACATCTAGTAGAGTCTTGTTCATAGTGTGAAGCACACCACATTTATGAATATGAGGCTATTGGATGTTAGGAAAGTCTCACTTCTCCATTCTTCAAATTGTGCCGTAGAGTTTAACTCTATACTGTCTCTCTCTCTCTTTTATTCCTTATCTAATGGCCTTTCTAATGTGTCCACTTCAAGGCTTATGCTAGAAGGAGTGAGGGAGGAAGGTTGGTTGTGATGCCAATTATGACTATGTGACTTGATAGATGTGAGATGATAGATTCTGATGTTGTCTTGAGTATGACCGAGGTCTTTATGGTTATGTTTAGTTGATGGTAGAACCCAACTTAGTCATGATGAATTTTGAGGTATGTTGAAGGAAGTGATGTTGTAACGATTTTGTATAGGCCTGCTCCCAAGGGGAGATAATGTGCTTAGATGGCAAAGTCGTTGAGTATCCTAGATGTTCATGATTTAGGTTGACTTGAATTTTGACCTTGAGTGGTTTTGGTAAGGTTGTTTGTGAGCAAAGAATTGCTTAATGAGGACCTTCTTTGTTTAAAAGCACCGGTATGTGATAGTTCTTTATAGATTGCGAAGGTTGTATTGAGGTTCCTATGTTGTTTTCATGTTAGCCTTGGTTGGTTTATTACTAAGTGGGAGATAGTATGTTGAATAGTAAGGTTGTAGAGAGTTCCAATATCCTTATCTCTTTCCTTCTATTCTTGTCAAGCTTAAGACCAAGGGTTCCTTGTAGCTTGTTTCATGTTTTGGAGTCATGTGTGACTATGTGTTTCCATGGTCTCCTTATGTTATGCATGTTATTGATGAGTTTATGTTTAAATGAGAAATTGAGTTTTATGATTTATGTTCCTCGTGTTGATTTGCATTTAGTATGAGTTGTCTATATGCTTCATGAGGTGAATTTTTGAACATGCCTAAATGTGCTTTTAAAAGAAATTGCATCATGTGCCTAAAGTTGTTGTGATGAGCTTGATGTGAGTTGGAGAAAGAAATTCCTCCAATGAAATGAGAAATGTTGAAGTTATGATGCATAATGAGTTTTTAGAGGTAGTTCCTACTGTCTTGTGTGCATTGAGCATGATTGAGATGGAGTTGATTTTTCCTCCTACTTTTGTGCATTGTTTATGATGTTTCATGCATAATGGGCTGCTAGTCATGAGTCGTTAATCCCTTGATGTGTTTAAAGTGTCATTCGGGGACGAATGTTCCCAATTGGGGGATAATGTAACGACCCTAAAATCTAGTAGCTGAAACTAGAGCTTAATGAGTTTCTTTTTGAGTTTAGTTTTGGGTTATGTGTTGTTTGGTGTTTTCCCGAGCTAGGTTGAGGGGTTTAGGGGTTAAACGTCAAGGTACGACTCCCGAAGGACAACCCGAAGGGTCCTTGAGGAGGACCCTTAGACTAACCCCAACACCCCAAAGAATGATGAAAGTTGCCAAAATTTTGGTGCCCTACAAAAGGGGACCACTCCCCATAGGTCCATCCACAACCGTTGATGGCTTCCATAGGTCAGGCCCTAAAATTAGCAGACTCTGATCCAGACTACGGACAGCCAAGATGGCTCATGGTCCCACCCACGGTCCATGGGTGGTGTTCGTGAATCAGTGCTGGTTTTTTTAATTTGGCTCGGCTAAGATAAGGGATTTTTGGTAAATTGTTTTTATGATTTATTAAGTTGAGGGACAGTTATTTTGGGTTAATTATGGTATTTTAAGAGTATTAAAACATTATTTCCAATTCATTATTTCAAAACCCAAATTAGAAACCTCATTTCCCCTCCAAAAGTTCTCTCTCTAGAAACCTCCATTGGAGGTAAAGGATTCAAGCTTCCAAGGTCAAGACTTCAATTTTTTCAAGTGATTTTCATGGAGTTCTTCCATAAAAGGTATGGTAGTCTTCATCCTTGACTTAGTTTCTTTCAAGGAAACAACCTCAAAGATGTTTTCAAGTCTCCATATTTCCCTCAAACAACCCTAGTTTTCAATCTATGCATGGGTTCAATTCTAAATTGTTTTCAAAAGCATTTATATGATGATTTAAGATGGAATTGTTGAATTAATGGTGAATTAAGATGATTTCTCCTATGAACCCATGTTTACACCCAAAATCCTAAATAGGACATTTGTGGATTGGGTTGATTGATCATGAATGGATGTTGAATTGTTTATGTTTACAAGTTAATTCCCTTATCTATTGTAGTATCTTAGATGTTTGGATTCTGATTGATGTATAGCCTTGGAAGGCAATTTCATGAAGAATCTATGTATGAACATGTTATGAAGTATATGTATGTGATCTCAATGAAAGTGTTATGATGATGTGTAGAATGTTATTGTGTTATTATTGAAAGAATTTTCTCAATTAACACTCATTAATGATGATGATGATAAAATGTAAAGGGTTTCTATAATGTGGTGTTATATCTTGAATTGTTAGGCTTAGGCATCCTCTTCTTGAATGAATGAATGAATGTATTGGTGATTGAAGTACATTGAATTGGTAGGCCTAGGCATCCTCCCCTTGTGTAATGAATGTATCTTGACTTAATGAACATGAATCGGTAGACCTAATAGTGGTAACCCTTTCATTGGGAGTCTATGAATGAATGTAACAATGAACTTCGAATTGATAGACCTAATTTTGGTAGCCCTTTCCTAAATGAATGATAAAGTAGTCTAGATTATGTCTTGAACTGGTAGACCTAATGGTGGTGGCCCTTCATGATGAGTCTAGAAACTAATGTGATGATAAACCTTGAATCGGTAGACCTAATGGTGGTGGCCCTTTCATGTGTGAAATGATTGACCTTATATCGGTAGACCTAATGTGTATGGCCCTTCTTGGAAAGTCAATGAGCTATCCTTAATGTACCTTGAATCGGTAGACCTAATGGTGGTGGCCATTTCTTATGTAATGTACTTTGGGTCGGTAGACCTAATATTGGTGGCCCTATCAAGTACACTAATGTTAATGAAAATGAACTGCTCTATAGGAATGGAGGCTAAGTACCGAGTGGATATGGTAAGATGGAAGTTCTCCCTACGTTAGGCCGGATTTCAATGAACATCATTCTTATCCCATAAATATGTGCCCACATAGGATAGCTAGTGGATCCACTTAAGCTAAATACACTTAGTTCTACCTTAGGCAAGTAGAACACCTTCATTCGGTGTGGGGTCATACGACAACGAATTCCATGATTTAGGTCTCATGGTCTATGTCAGTTAATGCCTATTCCCATCATGTGAGATGTGCATTATGATTTCTTGAGAGGTTCTTTGAAGTGTGGGTGGTAGTATCGGATGCTATCCATGCATTGCACGAATGGGCTTTGAGAGGGCTATAGTGAGTTCTCTAATGTCTTAATGACTAATGTATGAATGTGCTCTTAATGAAGATAATGAAGAATGTTGACTTAAATGTCTAATGTAATGATGCATGCTATACTTGGATTGTATTATGAGTTACTTCCTCGTCATGTCTTATTGAATATGAATTTTTCTTGTCCATGGTGGTTCCAAAGGAGTACTTAGTGTGATTAGTAGTATGGGATGCTACTCATACATTACACAAGTATGACTTAGGGTTGTCCTAGATGTTGGTCCTAATGTGTTGATATGATTTATGAAATGTTTACGTCTCTTATGTATGAGTTTTGTGTGAAGATGGAAAGATTGAATGGTAAGTTCACTTTTGGTGACCTTAATGTGGTACTTTAGTGTGGATGGTGGTATGGGACGCTATCAATACATTGCACAAAGTATAGTTTGAGGGTTACTTGAGGTGAAGGCTTAATGTGAAGGTAATTGTTTTATATGTTGATTATGCCATAATGTGAAGAAATGACTTGTATGTTGATTATGTCTTATATTATGCCTCTTATACTCATGTTCATGAAGGTTTTCTCAAATTGGCATACAGCATGATTTCCAATGAAAATATCCATTTTAAGCATGGTTTTTGCATGGCTATCATACTTAGTACTTAATTGTGCTAACCCATATTTTTTACATTTTTCTACAAAGTGTATATGATTGGAGATTTGATGTTCTATACTTGAAGAATAGGTTTCTAAGGAACTTGGATATGAAGACTTGGTGAGTCCTCATTTTTTTGAGGACAAAACTCACTATGTTCCCTTTATGTCTTTCATTGTATATTTAGAGTCTTTGTATGGACTATGTCCCAAAGTTGTATTCAAAGTATTAGATGGTTTTGAGACATAGTATAAAAAGTCTTCTGTTTGCTTTTATGAAAAATGGTTTCGATTGTAAAGAAAAGTTTTAATTCCGCCTTATTTTCCTAAGTTCTTATGTTCAAGAATGCTATGAAGCTTGTATGAGAACCCTTCGAGGTCGAGTACGCCGTGTCACATCTAAGGAATAGCCTTGGGTCGTGAAAAATGGATATGGTCGTTCTATGTTCCGACAAATGTTTTCCGGTCAAGTTTCCTCCAATGCCCTGGCTCGCAAGTTCAACAAAGAAACGGTGTCTTACCCTTATATTTAAGAAGGAAATATTGGTGGAAATAGATCCTCAGTTCCTGCATGCCAAAAGTGTGGCAAGATTCATCCGAGAAAATGCTTGATAGGTATGGATAATATCTTTGGTTGTGGAAAATGTTTTCACCACATGAGATATTGTCCGTCTTGAATTCACAAAGGAAGGGATGGTAGGCAACCTCCACGTAGTGGTTCGGGTTGAAGTTCTTCAAAGCAAAACCAATTATATGCACTTCAAACTTTTCATGGTCAAGAGGGTTCTCCCGATGTTGTTACAAGTATGTTGATAGTCTTTCATCTTGATGTTTATGCTTTTCTAGATCCCAGTGATACCTTTTCTTTTTTGACGCCATATGTAGCTATGAAGTTTGATGTTTTTCCTGATGTGTTGATAAACACTTTTTTTGTCTCTACACCTATTGGTGAATCTGTTATGGCTAAGAGAGTCTATGGAAATTGTCCTGTCTCCTTATCCCATATAGTCACTCATGTTGATCTCGTAGAGCTTAATATGTTAGATTTCGATGTTATTCTTGATATGGATTGGCTTCATTCTTGTTATGCTTCTATTGATTGTAGGAACCGAGTGGTCAAGTTTCAATTTCCAAATAAGGCCGTCCTAGAGTGGAAAGGGAGAAATTGTATGCCTAAGAGTCAGTTTCTTTCTTGTCTTAAAGCAAGAAAAATGATTTCTAAGGTTGCATATATCATCTTGTTTAGGTTAGGGATATAGATTCCAAAACCCCTACTCGTGAGTCGGTCTCTATTGTAAATGAGTTTCCAAAAGTGTTTCCCAATGATCTATCCGATGTTCCTCCCAAAAGGGAAATAGACTTCGGTATTGACCTTCTCCCAAATATGCAACCTATCTCCATCCCTTCTTACCGTATGGCTCCGGCAAAACATATAGAATTGAAAGAGTAATTAAAGGATTTGTTAGATAAGGGTTTCATCCGACTGAGTATCTCTCCATGGGGTGCACTAGTTTTTTTTGTTTATAATAAGGATGGTTCACTTTGCATGTGTATTGATTACTGGTAATTGAACAAGGTTACCATTAAGAATAAGTATCATCTTCCAAGGATAGATGATTTGTTTGATCAACTCCAAGGAGCCAATTGCTTCTCTAAAATCGACCTCCGTTCGGGTTATCACCAATTGAGGGTAAAGGAAGACGACATTCTAAAGACATATTTTTGGTCTTGGTATGGTCATTATGAGTTCTTGGTAATGTCGTTTGGTTTGACTAATTCGCCAGCCGTATTTGTGGACTTGATGAATAGAGTATTTGGAAAATATCTATACATGTTTGTGATTGTGTTTATCGATGACATTTTTATTTACTCAATGAGTGAGGATGAGCAAACCGATCATTTGAGGATTATGTTTCAAGTCCTTAAAGACTAACAACTCTTTTCATAGTTTAGTAAATGTATGTTTTGGTACAGATTTGTGGCTTTTCCTTGCCACATTGTCTCCCGTAAGGGTATTGAGGTATACCCTAAAAAGATGGATTTGGTTAAGATTTGACCTAGACCTCTATGCCCTTAAGATATTTGAAGTTTCTTGGGTTTGGTTGGTTATTATAGAAGCTTTGTGAAGAAGTTTCTTTGATTACCTCTCTATTGACGGCATTGACCCAAGAGAAGGTTAAGTTTTTATGGTTAGAAGCATGTGACAAGAGTTTCCAAAAATTGAAAGATAGACTTACCTTCGCTACGGTATTGACTCTAACAGAAGGGTCCGATGGATGTTTTGTTTATTGTGATGCTTCAAGGATTTGACTAGGGTGTTTCCTTATGCAAAATGGGAAGGTTATTGTTACACTTCAAGGCAACTTAAAATTCAAGAAAAGAACTATCCTACCCATGATTTGGAGCTGGTGGCGCTTGTGTTTGTCTTAATGATCTAGAGGCATTACCTATATGGTGTCCATATTGATGTCTTTACCGACTACAATAGTTTGCAATATGATTTCAAGCAAAATGATCTAAATCCTTGCCAAAAGAAGTGGCTTGAGTTGCTAAAGAATTAGGACATGAGTGTTGTATATCACCCCCAGTAAGGCGAATGGGGTGGCGGATGCTCTTAGTCGACTATCAATGGGTAGTGTTGCTCATGTTGAAGATGATAAAAAGGAGTTGGTTCGTGATATTCATAGATTGGTCCGATTAGGTGTTCGGTTAGTTGATTCTAATGAAGGTGGTGTTGTTGTTCATAATGGTTCAGAATCATTCTTTGTGTCGGATGTGAAAGCCAAGCAAGTTATTGACCCGATTTGGTTGAATTGAAGGAAGAGGTACTTAAAAGGTTTGTTAAGGCTTTCTCCTCGGGGGAGATGGTCTGCTTTAATATCAAGGTCATTTGTGTATTCCCAATGTTGATGACTTGAGAGACAAAATCTCATCTGAAGCCCATAGTTCTCGATATTCCATTCATTTGGGAACCAAAAGATGTATTGTGACTTGCCGGAGGTCTATCGATGGATTGGGATGAAGAAGAATATTGTGAAGTTTATGGCTAAGTGCCCCAATAGTCAGGAAGTGAAAGTTGAGCATCAAAAGCCGGGAGTTTTTTCCCAAGATATTAGCCTTCCTACTTGGAGATACGAAGATTTGAATATGGACTTTATCATTGGTTTACCCTGCACTCGGTAACAATGTGAATTGATATGGATTATTGTGGATCGTATGATGAAGTTGGATCATTTCATTCCCATCAAGGTTTCTTATTTGGTGGAAGACTATGCTAAGTTGTATCTAAAGGATATGGTTAGGTTGCATGGAATGCCCCTATCCATTATCTCTGATCATGGTACCCAATTCACTTCTCAATTTTGGAAGTCCTTCCAAAATGGTCTTGGAACTTCTATAAAGCTTAGCACGGCCTTTCATCCTCAAACTAGTGAACAAGCGAAGCATACTATCCAAACTTTGGAAGATATGGTGAGATCTTATGTGATTGACTTCAAGGGTAATTGGGACGATCATTATTTGCCTTTGATTGAGTTTGCTTACAATAATTGCTACCATTCAAGCATTAGTGTGGATTCATTTGAGGCTCTTTATGGTAGGACATGCAGATCTTCTATAGGTTGGTTTGAAGTTTGTGAGATTGCCTTGATAGGTCTCGAATTGGTACATGAGGCTATGGAGTAAGTTTGACTTATTAGAAAAAGGTTAAAAACGACTCAAAGTCGACAAAAGTCCTATGTCGATATTAGAAGCATAGATCTTGAATTTGATGTTGACGATTGGGTTTATTTGAAAATCTCACCTATGAAGGGTGTAATGAGGTTTCAAAAGAAAGTGAAGCTTAGTCCTGGTTATGTGGGCCCATATCAAATTTTGAGGCGTATTGGTAAGGTTGCTTATGAAATTGATTTGCCTAATAACTTACCAATGGCACATCCAGTTTTCCATGTATCTTTTTTGAAGAAATGTGTTGGTTATTCGACATCTATAGTACTATTGTAGAGTCTTGGTATAAAGGAGAGTCTTTCTAATGAACAGGTTCTAGTAGAGATTTTAGACCGACAAGTTAAAAAGTTGATAAATAGGGAAATTTCGTCCGTAAAGTTCTTATGGAGGAATCAATGGGTTGAGTGTGCTACTTGGGAGGCCGAGGCTGATATGATGTACCCTTATCCCCATCTCTTTCCCTCCAATCCTATTTTAGCTAGAGTTATTTAGCACCTCATGGCTTATCGTTTTGGTTTCATGTGTCTTAGTTGTTCTCATGTTTCCTCATGCATGCACCCTCATGAAAACTTGATTTTTGAGAAAATGAGTTAACTTGATTCATTTCTACATGATTATGTGCATTTCAGTATGATTTGCATGTATGCCTAATAGAGTGATGTTCTGAATATGTTTAGGATTGGAGTTTATGTTCCTCCTTGATATTGCGCAGTGTGATGAATTTGTATTCTTGTTGGGTTGTTAGATATCTTTCGCTACTATCCTTGTACTGCTTTAAGTTCCATTTGGGGATGAATGTTCCCAAAGGGAAGATATTGTAACACCTCGAAATTTAGAAAAGAAAGAAGAGAAGTTTTTGGGTGGCAGGTTATGTCTACAGGTCCCATCTACTTACCCTAGAAGCTTCTATGGGCCGTAGATGGCAACCGTAGGAAGAGGGAAAATAATTTTTGAAAATCAACTTCCAATACTAATTGTATGGTTCACTGAGATGGCTCGTCATTCCTTGTACGAGTCATAGGTAGGTCTCGTAGGTGAGTCCCAGACTAAGTGATATATTAAAGGTTAAGATTGGTTTCTACGATTAGTGTCTATAGACCGTAGGGAGACATACGAGCCGTAGAAATGTTCCGTCAAAAGATAAGTGATTCTCATGGTCCGAGTACTTGGTCAACAGTTGACTAATACGAATCGTAGAAAGATCTATGGTCCGTAGGTCGGAGCCGTAGGTCGAGTCCGGTAGATATTTTTAAAGGGCTTTTGGGTCTTTTCCTAATTGTTTTAATCCAATACTATGTCGTTTTGCTTTCTACCATAAGCCTTATACAGTTTTTAGCCCCAAATTACCTATTTTCTATTCATTCTCCTTTTACCCAAACTCATCCAATTAGGGTAGTCTCTAGTAGCAACCTCTAGTCCCAAACTATGTGCCCCCATACTATTGACTTAAATGACCTAGCTAGTGGATCCACTCTAGCAAATGATGATATGTACAGATTCTACCTTGAAAAGTAGATTCCCCTTATCTCGATATGAGGGATATACCGAATTCCATGACATAGCTCTCATGGTCATATTGTCGGTTAAAGCTAATATCCCACAAAATAATTATGTTTTCTTCAAAGCTTTTCTTATGTCCTTTATTTCAAGTGCATTGACTATGTCCTATGATTTTCACTTTCTTACGTGTAAAATGTCCAAATATTGATCATGTCTACATGTTTTAAACCATTATGTTTTCATGTTCATGTTCATGCATAGTGCCCTATATCAAATTATTTTGATGAATAAAAAACTGTCTTTTTAAGTCTTTATATATATTTCTTGTATGATGTATGCTAAGTGGCTTGCGTAGGGCCTCTCGGGGTTCTCTACGCCATATTACGCCTAGGGTCTACTTAGGGTCGTGACAAAAGGTGACCTTGAAGTTGTAATGTTCAATCCACATTCGTGATGTGGAAATGTTTTACTCCCATTCTATTGAGGGGTTTTAATATAGATATTTTATAAAATGCATCCATGTTCAAATATATAATCTTTCATACATGGAAATTATGTCTCATTATCACTTTTTATTGTTTTCTCCTATATTCTAAACTATCTCTCAAATAATTCAAAGACATTTTACAAACTTTGAGACACTTCTCTCTTATTAATCAACGAAAAGATCCACATAGCTCGAGAATGGTCATCGATAATAGTATAAGAATATGAAGCACAGTAAGACAAAGGAGTTTTATAATTTCCTCATAAATTATAATGAATCAATTCAAAATTCTTTGTAACTACATTATCACTTAAATGAAAAATATTTTAGTTTGTTACGCTCATTGACAAACATCAAAACATTTATTCAAAGATCACTATTGTTCTTAAGATCAAATACAGAAATTGATTTGGTCACTTGCAATGAGGGGTATCTAAATTGTTTATGCCAAATATCAAATAAGTCATACAGCCTTCGTCTTCATAATATTTATGTGTGTTATGGTATAGAAAGAATAAAGCACGACTCGATGTTCACCCTTGATAAGTGATAGATTTGCACTTATTTGAGGCCTTTTTAGCTCAATAATTAGTGTCATCAATGCCTAATTATGTCCTATTTTAATGATATTTTGATGATATGCATCTATGAAGGCTAAAAGACAAGGCAAGGATGAATGTTTGAAAGAATGGCCAAAAATGTAAAAGGAAGTGCAAACTATAAATTGATGATCGCCAAACAAGAAAGGCGGATCGCCTATTGAGCATGACCTCGCCCAAAGTGACAAGGCACAATGTTGACCATAACCGAAGGCTACAGTACAGGGAGAAATATTGAAAGCTCAAAAGGCAAACTAAGGTGGTACTCGGTGATAAGACAAATGTGCAAAGCAGACTCAAACAAGCTTACCGACTGAGGTTCAAACACCTGAATCCTAGAGCGAGAAAAGGTGAAGTGTAGATCAATCGGTGGTTCGACGAGTCTGACTAATGTCGCCTAATGGGTAGGGTATTGATTTTTGGGCCAAATTTTGGGAAACTATTAATAGCCCAAAGGAGAAAGAAAAGAGAGTTCACGTGAATGGCAATAGTTTTTGGTGTATGAACAAGTGAAGAGAGAAAAACACTTTACCTTGTGAAGAACAATTTCTTGTTTTGGGGGTTTTCAACTTTGTTCCTGAAATTGACAAATTGAAGTTGAATTAAAATTGGGTTAGCTTGTAATTGCTTAATTTCATGTTACTCATAACTGCTTTAATGAAAGGTATAATTTCTTTGCTTTTTGTGATAGATGGCTAAAACTCCAAAAACTAAGGGTGCAATAATGGGGTTGGATACTGACTTAATGTAGTGGATATTATTTTATGTGATGAGTTTGAAATTTCGACTCATTTTGGGCTTTGTTTTCATAGTTTATTGTCCTCAAATGCCTAACATATGCTCCAAACTAATGTTAAAATGTTGATTTGCAGCAATGAAGGCAAAGGAGCAAGGCAAGGACATTACCGAAAAAAATGAAATAAAAAGCTCAAGAGGTTGAAGAAAAGCAATCCTGGTGACCGCCAATACCACTCCACGAACCGCCGAGTGGCTCTTCAACTCGCCTAAAGTTCAAGTGTGCCAGCCCTGGGGAAAGACCAACTTGGCGATGGACATGGACAATTGGCGAACCGTCGAAAGGATCGGCGACCTCGATCCTGATCGTTTAAAGTCACAGAATTGTGAGGTTAAATAGCCAAGGCAAACCAGCGATGGATTGGAGCCATTGGCGTATCGCCAACTTGATCTACGATGCTCGACTAACCTCTCATAATGATCCTGAAGACCAAAATTTGAGAACGTATAAATTCAATTCAAAAAATCAGAAAAAGAAGGCAGTCATTTTGCTTGAGTGATTTCTCTAGTGTAGAACCTTGAGCTTTCGTTTTAAGACTTTGTTTTACTTAATTTAAGGATTTTTCTAGTAGATTTTGATTTGGGTTTTTGATACTAAGCAATTTAGATCATTGTAAATACGTGGATCGCAATACCCATATAATGGAGAACGTAATTGGTATTGATTTCTTCCTTTTTATGATGGGTAGCTAAACCCCCAATTCTTGGGGTATGATCATGTGATTATTTGTTCTAATTATCTTATGGGTATTGTTGTTTACTAAATTAAATGCTCTTTTAAAGTAGGTTTGATTGATAGTTGTATATTAACTCATGAATTGTAGTTGCAAATGCAATTCTATCTTAGTGTTCTGAGCTTGCTTGAGAAAGAGGTTTTAGAGCTAAGGTTATCGATTAATGATTGTAGCAATTGGGTTGTTGTGGGTTCATCTCGATAGAGTCAATCTTAATTCGATCCTACCTATCCATCTAGAAGAGTAAATAAATTAAGGTATTGGGTTGTTTATATTATTAAGCTTGTCGAGGTTCAAGAGAACTCGCTTCAATCATAATAGTTGTTCGAGAGAAAGCTATTGCATCTATAGTCTAGCCTACCTACTGATTTAGCAATTATTAATAAATTTCAATTACCCATATAGCAAAATTAGCCTATAATTGATCACATCCCTAAGAATTCCTCTCTACTTGTCTACTCCCCTATTTTCATAACTGTTGTAGTTGATAATTGACAATTTTAACCCCCCCCCCCCATCTGACATTCATTGTCAAATCATTAACTTACTTTGCTTGGTTTAGATAATATTTACTCCTACAAATGATTAGAACACAATACAAACTTCTCAACTCAATTCCATACCGTACCGCTCCCTGTGGGTTAGACCCTAACTCTTGTTGGGTTTATACTAGATTATGATCGCCTACACCTAGAATTGGATGAGGTGTAGTTAAGTGTTATAAAAAATGACACCGCTGTCGGGAAGTGGTGTTATAGAATTCTTTTGTTGAAGTTTTTTTGTGAGCTTATTGTATTGTAGTTGAACCTATTTACTTTTTGTTTGTTGTTTGTTACCTTTGAGCCGGTGATGAAATAGTGTCAACAGAAGCAATGTCAGCTAACTGGGCCAAAATGACGACATTGGAAACTTGAACGATATGAAGAAGCCGATGTGAATGAAATACATTTGGGTGGTGTAGGTGCTATCTAGTTGCCTCCAATCGTGGGAAATGCAGTGTTCCACATGACAAGAACGATGTTGCAACTCTTGCAAATGAAAGGGTTATTTGGAGGCTTGGCTCATGAGGATCCCCATGACAATATTAGGAATTTTGTGGACTCTGTTGTCCCTTCTCGTTCAAGAACATATCCCAAGAATCAGTTCGACTCCGACTGTTCCCTTTTTCTCTAATGGGAGAGGCTACCAAGTGGTTAGTTGACTTACCTAGGGACTCAATCACCACTTGGGATGAACTTACCAAGGCGTTCTTTGTCAGATTCTTTCTTCCCTCGAAGATGATGTCATTAAGAGACAATATCCAAGGCTTTAAATGCTTGGATTGTGAGCCAATTCCTGAGACTTAGCTACGTTTGCAGAAGTTGCTTCTCTAATGTCCAATTCATGGACTTTCTAACAATGTCTTGGTACAGCACTTCTGTCCGAGTTTAGACTCAGTTAACAAAGGTGTGCCTGACCAACTTGTCCGTGAAGGCATCATGCAGCAGTTTTTTGAGATTGTGTCTACTTTGCTTGATGGCATGACCAAGATCAATCGGGCTTGGTACACAAGTGAGGATCAGGTGTCTCCTTTGACATTTAGGATGATGAAGGAACAAATTGAAAAGGACCAAGAACGAGATCAGAACAAAGATGATGACCGAAATGGATTTGTTGTCAAAACATGTTGTGGGTAATGGTTCGAAGGCTGTGAATGTTATAGGTGTTAGTGGGGTAAACCCCAATGAGGCACACTTTGAGGCCTTATATAATGAGGAAGTGAGTTTCCTTGCAAACCAAGGTGGAGTTTTCATCCGAGCTATCCAAGATCGGGCGGGAATCAAGGTTGGAATAGAGAGCGGTTGGAAAGACCGTGATAGGGAGTGGCGTGATCATGGAGCAAATTGGAAGGAGAGATAAGGGGACAAGGAGAGATATGTACCTCCCCATGAGCATCAAAAGCCAAATGATCAAAGGGTTGACCCGAAGAGTTTCCGTACAGAAGATATGCTTTCACGCATTCTCACCAAAGTTGAAGGGTCAGACAAAGTTTTGAAGGAAATGAAACATGACGTCTCAACTGTCAATCAAATGGTTACCTCTCACTCGTTGTCCATTAAACAACTGGAGACACAAATGGGTCAAATCTCGACTCATTTGAAACCAAGGCCAAAAGGAGGGTTACCGAGTGACACAATGGCCAATACCAAGAATGAACCTTAAATGGGTATCTTAGTCGTGCCACGATGTTAAATAACGCGCTTCTTGGGAGGCAACCCAAGTTTTTGATGATTTTAATATTGCTTTTGAATAATGGGTGTTGAATGTGAAGGTTGAAAATTTTGAAATTTTGGGAAATTGAGCAGTAGGCGAGCCAAATATCCAGTCGACGACTCGCCGAATATGTCGATGAGCTCGACTTGGACATTTTTTGAACCACCTATTTTGCTGGAGGTTCTGTAAAACTCGATGGACTAAAGTACCATTCAGCGCATCACTGAGTGGGTCAGTGACATAAGTGATGGTCGCCGACTGGCACGCAAACTTAAGACTCAAAAAGGCCAAACCATTTTTAAATTCAAAATCTCCCTCATTTCATACTTTTCTGACTTCCAAACTTTCACAACCGCATATTTGTCTTACTTTTGCACTAGTTTAACTGCTTTTCATTTGGGGATCATTAACTCGGGGTGGATTTGTGGATTCATTGCTAGCCTAGCTTTTCAAATTCACTGCACTTCAAGTTTGTTATCCAAACCCCGTCTTTAGATTTTAATGAAATTGATTGTATTATCATTGGGTAGTTGTTCTCCTTGCGCAACTCTAACTTGATGAATGTTTGTTGTTGATGCTTGCCTGCTCATATTTAGTGTCGAATCATGATTAATTGGTCTTAGATCGTGAAATCTCATGCCTAAAATGATCTATTTTGTGGGTTGTGTTGAATTTTTTATGGGTTTAGTTTGGGTGAAGTCTGAGTAACCCCGAATTGTGCCGATTGTCAAATTTTGCCCAATAATAAAGCGGTTGATGTCATTCTTAAGGTCAAAAGACGTTGATTGGCCAATTTTGGCCAAATCAGGGGAAGTTTGAGTACCCCGTGGGCATGGGTAGTATGGGTCTGAGGGTAATTGCATAGAATAATAGTTTAATTTTGTTTTCGTAGGCTACGGGTTAGAATTTGAAGGTCGGAGTGAAAATATGGTAGGTTGGACTATTCGGCGAGTTGGGTCTAGCTCACCGAGTGGTTTGGCAATTTGCCTAAAGACCCCTTGATCGCCTTTTAATTCTCCACTTTGTTGGCTTGAGTTCTGTAACTTTCGGCGATACGCCTGAGCTCTTCGAGTTCACTCGGTGACTCGTCAAAAGTCCCTTCTGATCGACCTTCTGTGCCCCTAATTCCTGTAATTATTCTGTAACATTCGGCAAGCTACTTCTAGTTTGCTGATTGGTGTCGGTGATTCGCCGAATGGCCTTGGACATCACCGACCTGTGCTTATATTTGAATGATTTTACTCTGGAACTTTCGGCGAGTCTTTCTGCACAACTTTATAACTTTGAATTATTATTTTTCAAATTGCATCTAACGTGTGTGGTTTTGTTTTGTATAAATGGCTAGACCAAAGGTTGCTGGAAGGAATCAACCACCCAAAAGCGGGCTAAAGGGATCATGATTATTAAGGAGGTTGCAGCCTCTCGGGCCCACTTCCTCCAAAAGGGGGAAAGGGCAAGGACAAAGGTCCCATACAACCTACGCCAGTGGAGGGGGAGCTCCGACAGTGAGGGTATTTATGCCGCTCACCTAACCACTTCTAAGAATGAGGGCCACTCTAAGGGCAGTTCTCCAGCATTTGTCTCTAAATCGGAAGATGACCAACTCCTATAGGCCAGGAGAGCGGAACTATGCTCCAAGTCAATGAATGATCCATCTAGGATCCCAATGCCTCCTCTACCTCTAGCTCAGGTAGCAGTACAGGCCCCTCCAGCACAGGTTCCTCCACCCCGGTCCCTCAACACATTAAAGGCCAGGGGTTTGAGGACCATTTTAGAGAAAAAGTGGTTGTCTAAAGATGGTGTGGTAGACCGGTACCCAAAAGTGTCGAGCACCTTGAAGTTCCACCAGTTTGAAATATTCACGAAGTTCCGAGGCCCTTACATTCCTACTTAGGTCCAGGAGTTCTACTTAGCATATGGGGAGCTGGTACCAAAAGGGAAAAACAAGGCCAGTGCATTCATACTGATAGATCATGTGATGGCCCGAGGCCAAAAAGTGAAGTGTGACAGCTCGGATATTAATGCAGTACTCAGGTGTTCAAGGTATTTCATGCACTTTTACATTGACAAAGTCCAGAATAAGACCTTCGATGATTTTAAGGGTTGGCTAGAACCTCTGATCTTCGATGTCACCCCGAGATGGATTAGGGCCGGTGTGTCGATTGAGAAGAAGGACCTGAACGTGGCTGCCAGATACTGGTTCAGCTTTATTAGCAGTACCATCATGTCTTCGCAGAATGAGTCAATCATCCGACATCCGAAGGCAGCATGTTTGGGTTGTATCATAGATCGTGAGAAGCTTAACTTAAGTTTGCTCATTGAGCTAGAGATGGCCATGAGGGCCAAGCAGAGTCATACCTCTCTTCCCTTTTCGGTGTTGATCACCGAGTTGTGCAGGCGGGCCCGTGTCACTATGAATGAGAAGACGGATGTGGAGGTGACCCCCACCTCCCCTACTGACATCTGATGGATAAAGGGCGAGTATTTGAGAAATGAGACCGACAGGAGGAGAGCTGCACTAGTTGATATGTCCCTGGTAGTTGATGTTGATATGTTGCCGACTGAGGCAATACTTTCTGCTCAGGCCAGTGAGCCTACAGGTACATCTGACAACTCTACTTATGCATCTCCTGGTTCATCTGATGCACCCCCTCCCACTATGGTTGTTGTTGCTGCTACTGCCTCTCGACCCCCTATCACCCAGGCCATGTTGTACAAGATGGGTCATTCGTCTCATTATGCTGATGTGCATGCCTCTCGAGTAGAGGTCGTTGTGCTTGGGCTGATAGAGTGGGTGATTGTTGTTGCCTTTACCCTGATTATGGTTGCGATGAGAGAGAATAGAGAGTTGATTGATGGCCACATGTTTGCATTAGATGCCCTTACGGTGAGGGTACAGTCTTGTGAGCAGGATCGGGGTGATTCTGCTTTTGAAGGTTGATATTGTTGGGCTTAGGAAGGATGTGGACCAGCTGAAGTCCACAGATCTATCTATGTTTTTTGGTATGGTGGAGATCCCGAGGTCCTGATTGCAGATGTCCCTGGCAGTTCAGAGGTTCCTCTGGCTACTATGACCGGAGATGTTGATAGAGAGCACGCAACTGCTGAGACTGATGAGGAGGATCTCGGTGTTAGAGATGCAACTACGTATGATGATTTAGCAGACCTTGAGGGAGCCATGGTTGAGACAGCTATGCAAGCTTTGGTGAGGGAGACGTCGATGGTGGGCTCCAGTGGAGCCAAGGATGCTGATGAGCCCGACACTGATGCCCCGACAGATGGAGTCACTAACATGCAGACTTCACCCTAGGCTTAGCCTGGCAGGATGATCCTTTGACTCCCTTTCTGTTATTTTCAGACTATTTTATTATTTTTGCGTATTTGAGGACAATTGCTAGATTAGTTTGGCGAGATGACTTATTTCCATACCTACCTCTTTTTGGTTGTTTTGCGAATAGTTGGTGTTTTAATTTTGTGTATGATTGATTATGACCTTGTGTTGATATATATGTTGGTTTTTGATTTGTTGTTATTAAATGTGAGTGTGGTTGCCATCCATTTTTAAAATATGAATGCGGTTTTGGCCCCATTTTAAAAATTCCCACCTCTTAATGTGTGTGAATGTGGTTGTTCTCTTGCAATTTTGAGTGTCGGTTGTGATCAATACTGATGACTTGAATAGCGCTCTTGTTTGAACGACATGTGTGTCCAAATTTGATGAGGCGAATTGAGTTGCATAAGTCATATGTGAACTTGTAGCATCTCATTGTGACTATGTTGGTTGTTGAATGGAACTCTTGTGATGATCATTGCACACTAGCGAAAATGGTTAAGTCTTGTTTGATGATTGTGTTGAAAGCCATGTGTGGTGAGGTTTCCTTGCAATGCATGCTTGATAATACCTAGAACTTGCTCTGTTGGTCCAATTGACTAATGTGAGCGAATGATAGAGATGATCTTAGGCAATTTGTGGAGAGTGAGCCAATTTTGCCATTATGCCTCTTTGTGACCACCTTGTGAGAGTGTGAACCTAGCTTGGCACCATTTGAGCCTATCATTTTCTTTGGTCGAACCTTGAACAAAAACAACCTCTTTCCTCCCCGCCTAAAATCTTCATGGAGCATTGGTTGTGTTGAAAAGCCTAAGTTGGGGGTGTGGTGAAAAAGGAGGAAAATCAAGAAACTTGAGAAATGCACCCTTGAAAGATCTTGTTGAGAAAGATGGAACCCCTTCATGTAAAAAAAAGATTGAAAAAGAAAAGAGAAAGGAAAAGAAGAAAAGATTCAAAAGTAGAAGAATGGTTGAAATAAAGTTTGAACAATGAGAAAAAGAAATGGGGTATCCTATGAAGATTGATTGAAATAATAGGGTGTGAATTTTGAGAATCGAAAGTGTGATAGAAAAGGTAAAAGAATGAAGTGCAGGCCATAATCCATGAAGGTACTAGTCACTAAGCCTAAATGGCCATACCTTAACCCTCAGCCCCGATATGAACCTTGAAATACCTTTGAGATTTTGATTGAGTTTAACATCGTGTTGATTGGAAAATAAGGGCAAGCATATGGAAAAGATCTTGCATGTGTTTGCTTTTGAGAGGGTGAGAGTTGTTTATGATTCCTACATTCTAAAAAAATTGTTGATCTTTGTGGGAAGTTGGAATCATTTTTGTTGTGAGGGCATTCGAATACTCTTGTTGAGCTTGAACTTGCATTTCAAGCAAGCATTGAGAACTCGAGTCTATTTGATAATGGTTAGTCACAGTTCGAAACTTAGAGAGCACAATTGAACATTGCATGAGTAGTTTGACCCTATTGTGTGCATTCATGTTGAGTTTTGAGTAGCACTGTTTGTACACATCCTTGTTGAACTAGTTGAGCTTTAGTTTTACTTGAGGACAAACAAAAGTTTAAGATGGGAGTATTGATGAGTCTGAGATTTTGACTCATTTAGGGCTTTGTTATCATAGTTTATTGTCCTCAAATACCTAACTTATACTCCAAACTGATGTTAAACTGTCGATTTGATGCAATGAAGCAAAGGAGCAAGGCAAGGACATTACCTGGCAAAAGAGAAGAAAAAGTTGAAGAAGTTGAAGAAAAGAAATCCTGGTGATCTCCAAGACCACTCGGCAAACGGCCGAGTGGCTCTTTAGCTCACTTAAAGGTCCAGCATGCCATCCCTAGGGAAGGACCAACTTGGCAATGGACAAGGATAGTTGGAGAACAGCCGAAAGGATCGGTGACCTCTATCCTGATCGCTTAAAGTCACAGAACCCTGAGGTTAAAGAGCCAAGGCAAATCAGCGATGGATTGGAGCCATTGGCGCATCGCCGACTTGGTCGGCGATGCTTGACTAACCTCGCCTAGTGATCCTGAAGACCAAAATTTGAGAACGTATAAATTAAATTCCAAAAAGCAGAAAAAGAAGGCAGTCATTTTTCCTAAGTAATTTCTTCGGTGTAGAACCTTGAGCTTTCGTTTTGAGACTTTGTTTTACTTAGTTTAAGGAGTTTTCTAGTAGAGTTTGAGTTGGGTTTTCGATATTAAGCATTTTGGATCATTGTAAAGACGTGGATTACAATACCCAGATTATGGAGAACGTAATTGGTATCGATTTCTTCCTTTTTATGATGGGTAGCTAAAACACCAATTCTTAGGGTGTGATCATGTGATCATTTGTTCTAATTAGCTTATGGGTATTGTTGTTTACTAATTTAAATGTTGTTTTAAAGTGGGTTTGATTGATAGATGTGTATTAACTTATGAATTGTAGTTGCAAATGCAATTCTATCTTAGTGTTCTGAGCTTGCTTGAGAGAAAGGATTTAGAGCTAAGGTTATCGATTAATGATTGTAGAGATTGGGTTGTTGTGGGTTTAGCGAGAGAGAGTGAATCTTAATTTGATCCTACCTATCTAGCTCGAGAGAGTAGATAAATTAAGGTACTGGGTTGTTTATATTATTAAGCTTGACGAGGTTCGAGAGAACTCGCTTGAATCGTAATAGTTTTTCGAGAGAAAGCTATTGCATCTATAGTCTAGCCTACCCATTGAGATTTAGCAATTGTTAATAAATTTCAATTACCCATATAGTGAAATTAGCCTATAATCGATCACATCCTTGAGAATTCCTCTCTACCTATTTACTCCCCTATTTTTGTAACTGTTGTAGTTGATAATTGACACTTTTAAACCCCCCCATCTGACATTCGTCGTCAAACCATTAAATTACTTTGCTTGGTTTCGATAATGTTTACTCCTACAACCGATTAGAACACAATACTAACTTCTCAACTAAATTCCATATTGTACCGCTCCCTGTGGGTTCGACGCCAACTCTTGTTGGGTTTATACTAGATTACAATCGCCTACACCTAGAATTGGATGAGGTGTAGTTGAGCGTTATTATTATTCTTTTTTTTTTGTTTTTCATACATGAATTTAGGCTTATTAGAATGGGTTTAACTTATGGGTTAAGGTTTCAACTTTAATTCCTACTCTTGATCTCTGGTCGATGCTCAAAAGAAAATTATTATAATGGGTAATTAGTTTGATACTAGTAATTTAGGTTTGATGTATGTAACTTGCTAAAAATAGAGGTTATGGATCGGGTCTATTTACCCTCTTTCTACATCGAAAGAGAGAATAGAGTAAGGTATTGGGTTTTTTAGTATAGTATATAGATGAGACCGAAAGGAAATTCTATGAAAGGATGCTATGAGATCGAAAAAAGATTAGCGTCACTGAAGATGACCTAGCCTATTTATGAATGTTCATCAGTATAGAGCAACACAATTACCTTTATGTGACAATAATTTCCAATCACCGCACCCCTACATTGTTTGTACTTCTTGAATTTTCCAAAATTTTAGTTTAATTGTGGCCTTTTGATTACCAAATCCTTTTCTTAAATTGATGGAATCATTCACCCACTTATTTTTACAATTAGAAATGAATGATTTTACGATCCAAATTTCTTGATAAAATTTTCTACGATATACCATTCTCTGTGGGATTCAACTGTGATTCTTTGTTGGGTATTTTTATTGACAACGACCGGTATCTCTTTTAATAGGTTATTAAGTTTACATTTGAACGTTATTAAAAATGGTGTCGCTGATGGGGAATGGTGGTTGAGAATTCTATTTGAGAAATTAGTTTGTAAATTTGTTTAGTTTTAGTAGATTGTTGTTTTGTGTTGTTGTTGGCTAATTTACAGGTCTAATGTAATGAGTGATCATGGTAGTGACAATGATAGTCACTATGGTAAAAACGACAACATGGGTGATTTGAATGATATGCATGTGAATATTGTTCAAACCACGAGAGCCATCCGGATACCTCTCATAGTCGGGTCTGTGTTTCATGTAACCAGAACAATGCTACAATTGCTCCAACTAAGAGGAATGTTTCGGGGTTTAGATCATGAAGATCCCCATGAACACCTTCAGAATTTTGTAGAAGTGTGTGGACCGTTTGTGTTCAAAAACATCTCATACGCATCCTTGAGGTTAAGGTTATTCTCGTTCTCTTTGGCGGGTGAGGCTACAAGATGGTTGGTGGAATTGCAAAATTATTCTATCACTTCTTGGTAGGAGTAGAATGAAGCTTTTTTGAGAGATTATTCCCCCCTCAAAGATGGTGAAACTTAGAACCCAAATCCAAAATTTTAGGCGCATTGTAGGTAAAATTTTACATGAGACTTGGTTGCGGTTCAAGAAACTACTTTCGTAATGTACAACACATGGTGTTCTAAATAATTTGCTACTGCAATACTTCTACTGTAGCCTTGATTTAGTCAATAAAGGTATGGCTGATCAACTAGTCCAAGGAGGATTAATGAGACAACCATATGATATGGCAGCTTTGTTGCTAGATGATAAGACCAAAGTCAAACGAGCATGGCATACTAGAGAAGACCAAGTGTCTATTCTACAAATGATCTTGAGCAAAGAACAAATGAGAAGGACAATGAACGAGATGAAAACATGGCTAAAATGATGACCTAACTCAATTTATTGTCTAAACATGTCATGAAAGGTGGACCTAAATCAGTAAATGCGGTTGGGACTAATAGTGGGTAGTGCCCAGATGATGCCAAGTTTGAGGCATTATACAATGAAAAAATTCAATATTTGGGAAACCAAATGGGGGGTTCTCACCAAAATTACCAACAACAAGGTGGGAACCAAGGTTAGAACAAGAATCGAGATAATGGTTAGAAAGATTGGCTGGGTGGAAATTGGAGAGATATGGGGGCTCACAAAGATAGATATGTTCCACCCATGATCGTGAACGACCAAAGGACCCAACTGGGCCAGAAGAAACCAGACCAACAAAATGCTTATAAGGATCTTCAATAGGTTGAAGGATCTGACAAAGTATTGAAGGAGTTGAAAAATGAATTTTCCATTTTATCTCAAATGGTAACCTCTCATTCAGTATCTATTAAGCAGCTGGAGACCCAATTGTGCTAGATCTTCACCCATCTTAATTCGAGGAAAAATGGAATATTGCCTAGTGACACCACCAAGATCCCAAAAATGAATGTCGAGAAAATGAGAATTATGTCGTGCACGACTTTAAATAAGGTGCTTCTTAGAAGGCAACCCATATCTTTATTTTTATTTTTATTACTTTCAATAATGTGTGTTGTGAGTGCAGGTTGAAAAAAAATAAAAGCATTGAAATGTGAACATTAGGTGATGTCAAAACCAGCACGGCGATCCGCCGAAGGCATTATGTGGACTCATTCTTGTCCGCCTTCTGAGCTAGAAAATGTGGAAAAGTGTACTGTCCATTTCAGCGAGCTGAGCTCCAAAAGGCGATTCGCCGAAGTACACTATGTGGACTCCATCGGGTCTGCCGAATCAGCCTTCAGGTTTAGTGTTTGTTCAGGTATTTTCGGTGAGCTTTAGCTCCAGTTGGCGATCCAGTGAACACACTCGGGGACGTTAGTCATGACCGATAAGTAGGCCTAATATAAAAAGGCCAAGGGTCTTTTCCAATTCAAAAAAAAGAGAACCTTTGAAATTTTTGAGACGTTTTCTTCCTTTTTACTTGAAATACCTTGTTTGAGTGTGAGAGTATCATTAGTGTGTGATTGGTGAGTTCATGGAGTGCATTTTCTTGCTAGATCAGTCGACCCAACCCTATTCTCTTTTATTTTCGAGTTTTGCTTTCTTGTTGATATTGGTTTCGTATTTTCATTTTGCATTTTGAGCTTTGAATTGTGTTTTATGTATGGGTTATAGTCTATGTGATGCATGTGATTTTTTGAATCGCATGTGATTGTTTGATTCCATTGGGTAGTACTATAAAGATTGTATTGAACTGTGCCCATGAATTGATTGCTTGTGTTATTGTCCAGAATTTGCTAAGTTTGATTGTGTTGGTTAAATATTGAAATTTAATTCTTAAAATTAGTGGGTCTTGGTTGATTTTGATGTGGGTGAAGTCTAAGTAACCCAGTTTTGACCCGATTGCATGATTTTTCCCAATGATAGACCGAGTGACGACTTTCTTAAGGAAAAATCATCAATTTGAGCAATACTTTGTGATATCTGGGGAAATTTGAGTACCCATGGATAGATAAGCATGTGGGTAGATTTTAATTTTATTGGGAAACTTGATTTTATTGCGTATATTAGATTTGTCTGTGAAAATTAGGCATTGGGTTGAACACCTCTTGTTCGGTAGGCCTGTCTTAGCTCCAAAGAAGATTAGGCAAATCACCGAATAAGACCCAACTCACCTCTTTGAGTGAATATGCGACTTTGGGTACTGTTCCATTCGGCGAGCTTGTCTTAGTTCACAAAACCCACTTGGTGAATCGCTGAGTGGGAGTGGACATCGCCCTTGATACATGTTTCTTTTTTTTTACAATGTCAGCTTCGGCGGACTTGTCTTAGATTGCCGAAAACAACTCAGTGATTTAACTCCACCCATTATGCCTAAATTCTTTGATAATTGCTATCGTCCAGTTCAGCAAGCTCATCGGAGCTCACTCATCCTGTTAGGCGATCGGTCTTTTCATTAGGAGAGCCACATGACGTTTTTTAATTGTGCTTTCAATTGAGTTTGATTTCAACTAATCTTCACTTATTCTATGCTTAATACTTGTGTTTTGCAGATTATGGCCAAGACAATGAGAAAACAAGTGGTGACTTCATATACAGAATCTGATAGAGACTCTCCTCCTCCTCCCTTTTTGTTGCAAAAGTAGAAGGGCATAGTTATCAATAAGCCATCTAAGTCCCTTCGTCGATCATAACACACAATCCCACAAGCATATACACACACAAGTGAGCAACCCAGAAGGGGGTTGCAAGAAAAAGAACAAACATCCTATCCAAACTGATGCAGCCTCAACACACTCAAGCACCAACAGCAAGGGTTCTCCTGATCATAGGAGCCTAAATAGGCTAAAGGCAACTGGAGAGCATACCATCTTAAAGGAGAGACGACTCTCCACATAAGGTGTATTGAGTGACTACCCTGCAATTTGGGACACTATTCAGTTTCATAGATTCGAGGGTGTTACAAGACTTTGAAACCCATATGTTCCATCATGGGTAAGGGAGTTTTATGTGGCCTATACTTTGGACTTACCAAAGAAAAGGAAGGGAACAGTTTGGAAACCGTTGGAGAAAGTTGAAGTGCGGGGCAAAATGGTACAATGCAACGGGGGTAAAATAAACACAGCCCTTGGCACCCCTTCCACTCATGTTGATATGTTCCATATTCTGATACTCTAGGAGCTAGACACTTTGAAGGGGTGGTTTGCCCCATTGATATCTGATGTTTCTCTGTCGTGGATGGCTTATGGTGGGAGAATTGAAAAAGAAAGACTTTAAAATAAGTTAATGGTATTGGTTCGGGTTTATAAGCAACAACATCATGTCATCCCAGAATGAGTCTATCCTCCGACATCCTAAGGCAGTGCTAGTGGGGACTATGATCGAAAATGAGCATATCAATGTCAAAACCATTACTGTTGATGAGAAGTTGCTACGGGCCAAGCAAGAGCAGACCTCTCTTCAACTCTTGATCTTTATTACCCAACTTTGTGAGAAACATGAGTTCCCTTTTGGGAGAAATCTGATGTACGAGTCAACCAGCCTCTTTAACTACATTCGGTGAATTAAGGCTGAAAACTTACGGGACGATGCGGCTCGAAATAAATAACCACCACTAGACACCAGGCCTGTAGTTGATCCAACTATATTACATTTTGAGGCCACCACACCTGCTCCTTCTTCGGAGAAGGCACGTGTATCTTTTACTGTGCCTCATACTCCTTCTACTATTGTGACTGTTGTTATTTCTATACATGTGTTAGTTCCTACTCCCCGTCCCCCCCCCCCCAACCCAGGCCTTCATTTATTAAATAGGCAGTTATTCCCAGTCTGTGGATCTTAGAGCCTCCAGGGTTGAGAAGGACATACCTTGGTTGATTGATACGGCAATTGAGAGGGTGATTTCCCATTTATGGGATAGAGTGACCAAGTGTGAGGGATTAATTGATTCCCATAGTGTTAGGTTAGACAACCTCAATTCTAGGTTATAGGCCCCCAAGGGTAATTTTGGTGTGCTTGACACCATAAGAGGTGAGCTTGCTACCTTGTGAGCGGATGTAGACCAGTTAAGGTCTACTGACATCTCGATGCTATATGGCGATGTTCCTCTACCTTATGTTCCAGCCTCCATGCCACTAACGATGCCCAGTAGTGATCCATCTCCGAGTGTGTAGCCTTAGATAGCTAAGGGTGATGATGTTGTTGTTGAGGATGTTATTGATGCTAATGAGAGAGTCGATGATGATTTGGACAAGGAAACCGATGAGGATGAGATGAGTAGAGAGGAGGATGAGCATGGTATTGCCCAAACACTCATAGAGTTGCAAGACACTAAGGAGTTGATAAACCAGGCTACCTTAGAGAGATCCCTTCGGGAGACCTCCGCAGTCAGCACCACTTGAGTCTCTTCAGACTCCACCATATCTCCCAGTGATGTGTTGGGCACTGATGCCTTAGTTGATGCCATATTGTTGCCACTTGTGATACTATTTTTGGGCCTTGATACCCCGTATGATGCTACTCCTCTTGAGACTCATCCCGTTTATTACACTCCACAGGCTTAACCTATCAGGGGGACATTTTTACTCTTCCACTCATACTTATTACTCTTGGATAGATGACATTGCACATTTATTTTTGGTGGGGTGAGGACCTTTGTGTCAATATTCCCCATTTGCTTTGTATTTTGTTATTTTTAAGTTTTGGATGATTTTAGTATGTTACTTTTGTTTATATTAGAGTGTTTCATTTGGTTTGGTTTATCTCTTGTTGCCTCTTTTGTTTTCTCTCAATTTTACAACTACCCCATGATTTTTTAAAATCGTGAAATGCTTGAGTTTTCATTGATGATAATTCGAGCATTGATTGTGATGAATATCGATGTCTTGGATAGTACTCATGATGAGCATGATGTATAGTATTGGTGTTACAAGAATGAAAATGATGTGATTGAACTTTTGAGCGATTTCTTTAAATCTTTTGCTTACTACTTGCGTTTTGATGTGAGACTTGCAATGAATATTGCACATACGCTTTTGATCTTTTTCGATTGTGCTAAATTAGCATATTTCAAAGTGCCATGTGTGGTGAGGTTTCTCTTGAAAGCATATGTATGGAATCTAGAATTTGTCTTGTTAGTCTAATTGTCTAAACCTTAGTAATTGTAAGGCGTGATCTTGGGCAATAATTCTAAGAGGGAACCCAAATTTCCATATCCTTTGTGACTACCTTGTGAGGGTGTGCATCCATTTTGGCACCATTTGATCCTAAACCATTAATTGACAAACCCAAACTAAAACCTCTTAAGCAAAATTATCCCCAACTTCTCACCCAAAATCCTTTTTAAAGCATTGTTATGTTTGAATAGCCAACTCAGGACAAAAGCCTAAGTTGGGGTGTGGAAAGGAGAAAGGAATGAAAGCCAAGTAAAGGGCAAATAAAGATGAAATGAGACTCAACTTTGAAGTTTGTTACAAAAAAAAAAAAAAGGAACCCCTCCTTATAAAATAAAGAAGGAAACATTGTGATGAAATATTTTGAAAAATAGAAGTTGATGAAATAAAGGGGATTCTGAATAAAGTGAGTGAAAAGTCAAAGTTGAGTTCTCAAATGAAAAAGAATGAAAAGAACTTGTGAAGAGGTGAAGATTATTGCAACAATGATTTAAAAAGGTGAAGTCACTAAGACAAATTGACAATACCTTAACCCTCCGCTCTATTACAAGCCTAAAAGACCCTTGAGATATTGCATGAACTAGTTGTGTGATGATTGGAAAATATGGGCAAACCTATAGGATGAGGCTTGCATGTATTTCTCTTTTGAGAGAGTGAGAGTTGCATTGATTCCTTATTTCTTTGTTGATTTTCTTTGTGAGAGCATGGAATTATTCTTGATGTTAGGGCAATTGAATACAATTGTTTAAACATGGTCTTGCATTAGAAAAGAAGTTATAGTGAGCTTGAGCTTATGTTGAAACTGGCTAGTCATCATTTGAAGCTTTTTTATTATGATTGAGTGTAGCGTGTTGTTGAGAGTAGTCTTGTAATTTCACTTTCATGTTAGCTCTCATTGAATAATGTTGTAGAAACCCTTATTGAGCTAATTTTGTTCTTGATTTACTTGAGGAAAAGCAAAAGTTTAAGTTGAAGGTGTTGATGATTGGTAGATTTGCACTCATTTGAGGCCTATTTAACTCAACAATTAGTATCCTCAATACCTAATTATGACCTATTCTAATGATATTTTGATTATTTGCAGTTATGAAGGCTAAAGGACAAAGCATGGCTGAATGTTAGAAAGAATGGCCAAAAATGTAAAAAGAAGTGCAAACTATACATTGATGGTCGTCAAAAAAGAAAGGTGGATCGCCTAGTGAGTATGACCTCACCCAAAGTGATAGTGCACAACACTTGTATTTATTGAGGCAGGTCGGCGAACTCCAACTCACCGAATGAGAAAGAGTGAACAGGTTGACCATTGCCGAAGGCGACAGTACAAGGAGAAAAATTGAAGGCTTGAAAGGGAAACTAAGGTGGTACTCGGTGATACACCGAATGTGTAAGGAAGACTCGAACGAGTTCACCAACTGAGGTTCAAACACCTGAAGCCCAGAGCAAGAAAAGGCGAGTTGGAGGGCAATCGATGATTCATCAAGTGTGATCGGTGAGTCCGACTAATGTCGCCTAATGGGTAGCGTATTGAGTTTTGAGACAAATTTTGAGAAACTATAAATTGCCCAAAGGAGAGAGTAAAGAGAGTTCACGTAAGTGGCAAAAAATTTTGGTGTATGAACAAGTGAAGAGAGAAAAACATTTTACCGTGTTAAGAACACTTTATAGTTTTTTGGGTTTTCAACTTTGTTCTTGAAATTGACAAATTGACGATGAATTCAAACTGAGTTTACTTGTAATTTCTTAATTTCATGTTACCTATGGCTGCTTTCATGAAAGCTGTAATTTATTTGGTTTTTTGTGATGGGTGGCAAGATCTAGGGGTGCAACAATGGAGTTGGGTGTTGATTTAATATAGTGGGTATTGTGTTATTCTCTATTTTTCTCTAGTTCATACATGAATTTGGGTTAATTAGCATGGGGTTAGCCTATGCATTAAGGTTGTAATCTTAATTCCATTTTTTTATCCCGGTCGATGCTTGAAAGAGATTGATTGGAGTGAGTAATTAGTTCGATACTAGCAATTTAGGTTTGATGTCTATAATTTGCTTGAAAATAGAGGTTATGGGTCGGATCTATTTTCCCTATTTATGCATCGAAAGAGAGAATAGAGTAAGGTATTGAGATGTTTAGTATAGTATATAGATGAGACCGAAAGGAGATTCTATGCAAGGATGCTATGAGATAGAAAGAACATTAGCGTCATTGAAGATGACCTAGCCTATTCATGAATGTTAATCACTATAGAGCAATATAATTATCCCTATGTGACATTAATTTCCAATCCCCGCACTCCTGGATTGCTTGTTACATCTTGAATTTTCCGAAATTTTAGTTTAATTGTGACATTTGATAACCAAATCCTTTTGTTAAATTGGTGGAATCATCCACCCACTTGTTTTTACTATTAGAAATGAATGATTTTACAATCTAAATTTCTTGATAGAGTTTTCTATGACATACCATCCTCTGTGGGATTCGACCCCGACTCTTGGTTAGGTATTTTTATTGACGATGATCGATGTCTCTTTTAATTGGTTTTGAAGAGAACATTTGAGCATTATCAATCCTCTTGTTGACACCCAATTTTGACCGACCTTTAACCCTTTTTGGGAATGCTATTCGATTAAATACATATTTTTAAATATATTTCGATCTTAAAAATTTAGTCGATTTTGTCTAAATTAGATATTTTAATACGCATGCTTTATAAAATTGTTGTAAATATTATTAAAATATTTTTAAAATTATTAGTAAAACTCGAAATAATTATTTTATTCAAATGTTTTAAATTTAAGTGATTTTAATTATATAAAAATATTATAATATTTGTAGTATTTTAATTGAATAGCATTTCTTTAATTTTCCTCAAAATTGTTTGAATGATAGCCTATTCTATTCTAATTTCTTTCAATTTTAGCCACCTCAATTCCAATCTTATTTCAATTATAGCCACCCTTTTATTTCAATTTTAGCCACCCTTTTATTTCAATTTTAGCCATTCCAAATACAACCAATTTAAAATCTGATCTAAGACCCTATCTTTAATCCTAACCGTCGATTTCTTTTATTGTAATCTCAGCTCTCATCTCGCAATCGATCAACGGTTAAGATCAACTTTCCTTTCTTTCCTATTTTAGACCTAAAAAGAGCTCAACCTTAAACATTATTCTATTCTCTTCCTCTTCTCCCTTGAAGAGCAGCCACCGCCCCAATCTCCTCTTCTCCAGCGAGAACGACAGAACAGCCAGCTGCTCCGACCAGCGACCAGCAGTGCCAGTAGAAGCTGCAACCAGTGAACTCCCGCAGCTCCAGACAACAGCCAGCGAGGAGAGCAACAGCAACTCCAGCAGCTTCGACCGGCGAAGCAGCAGCTCCGTGACAGCAACAACAGCAGCAACTCGACTAGAAAAACAACAGCAGTTGCACGGAGACAACAGCCGCCAGCGTGGACGAACGACAGCTCCGGACAGCAGCAACTCCAGGCGATCTCCGACCAGTTCAGGCAACCGCTCCGATCGAAGAGGGCTGCAAACACCGTTCAGCAACAACAACAACGCCAAGAAGCAGCCTCACGAAATGCCGATAAAGTTTGAAGTTCTGGAGTTTTCGTATGTGACGGATCTCGACAAATACGTCAAGGTTCGTTATCAACTATCTTCTAATCGTTTTTCCTAATTTCGACCATGATTTTATGATACCTTATGTATTCAAAAATCGATAATAGTTTTGAGTTTGTTTAAGCATGAATTTTGTGTGAAGCATGAACTATTGAGATTTTGATTCATATGCGTGTTATCGTAATATCTGTAGCATGTTTAATTTAGACTCAAGTTAGTTAATGGCGTATTTAATTAAGCGAATTTTGTTAGTAATTCATTATTTGATTCAGCCATAATTTGCTCAAGTTTCATTCTGATTTAGTATAACCATTCAATCGTAAATTGACCAGAATTTTATAGTTTTGGTAAAGTGATTTTCTGAAAATGGTAAAATAAATATAAGTTTGGATCCTGATTATCTCCTTCTTTAAATGGCAATTTCTTTGGATTGAATTTATATGGTATTGATTAATTGATACTAAGGAGATTATATTGTTTTGTGCAAATCCGGACAGATTTTGTGGATCTTGGCAAGGTAAATTTCCCTTATTATTTTTATTTTTTTATATCCTTTTGTTTAAGGAAAATTGGCCGAGATATGCTCTTATTAATTTATTTTCTCCCTTAATTGTGTGCCCCTCTCTGCTATATAAACAGACCCATCTCTCATTCTTTTTTCTCATCCGGACACATCCTAAATTTTTCTCACATACTAAAATACTAAAAAATATATATTACTCTCTGCTTGAAAAGATTTTCCGGTGAACTTTTAAGAAGTATTTTGCTGTGTTCAGGTCGAATAGTGTGGAATCAACTTGTCTTCATTGCTGATATATTTTTAACTGGTTGGTGCTCTTCATACATCTATTTAATTTCTGTTTTGCATCACTATTTAATTGCTTTTTATGCATAAATCCAAAAAAAAAAGATTTTAATAAATAAAGGAAGCATCCGGGTCAGTTTCCTTTTCCTTTCCTATGGGTGTTTACGTATGTGGGATTGGCTTCTACAATTTCTGTCTAAATGTAAATGGTTGCTATTATGTTGTTACTTTTAGTGTATTGTTCTTATCAATTAACAGGTTTCGAACTTAAAGTTCAAGTTGAAGAGTCGCCAGGAGATTAGATTATTTAATTTTGTATATTTTGAATCTGTATTTATTATTTATTTCGGTTTGTAATATTTGTATAACTCTCTAACTCTCCTATATATACAATATAATTTGGGGGATCGCCTAAGGGGGGAGGGGATCTACGTGCTACTTTATTTTATCGTAACCTATTTGTGCTAGAAAATATGTCTATACGATTTTTGATTGTGTAATTGTTCACCTCTTAATAGCTCTGTTTATATCTAGCCTAAATATATATATATATATATATATATATATATATATATATATAAAAT
>JAJOOR010008948.1:0-50477 GCA_036250505.1 Solanum acaule
CGACATAAAATAAAAACCGACCTCGAGAGGTCAGTAAATACCGACCTCCAGAGGTCGGTATTGAATAGCGACCAAGCTTTTTCCGACCTAAGCTGGGATGTCGGTTTTAGGTCGGTATTTCAGGGAATACCGACCTCCGGAGGTTGGGTATTTATAGGTCGGTATTCACTGTTTTTTTAGTAGTGCAACCAATAATGTGCATTTTATTTTTTCCAGCTGTGGTACCCTGTATGAAATCCCTTTCGATTTTGTTAATGGATTCTATGGTTCTAGATGGGAGGCTAATGTATTGCATGAATGGGATGGGATGCTACTGAGTGTAGCTTTGGCAAGGACGGTCCTGCCTGCTAAGTTAAGGAAGTGTGTTTTCCACCCAGCTAACTTACTATTCATGTTATCAGTAATGAATTGGAAGTCACTATTAGACGACCTTTTCTTGAAAAATATGGAAACCCAGGTACTTTCCAAAAGAGTCCTTGGCACTAATATTTAGGAGGCTCGAGCAAGTATTGGAGCCATTGGTAGAGCAGTTCTTAGAGAAGATTACTCCTGACTTGTCCAAGTTGATTTTTTGACTAGAGGCGCCATTGAAGTTGGCAAGGGTCTCATTAATTGTGGCACAGTTCTTTGCGTCCGCCTTGGAGAACAACATGAGAACATCGATCTGCACAGAATAAATGTGATATCTTAGGCCCCGAGGTGGTGGTTTTGATGGGTGTCCATTCCTTGGCTTGTACCCTGTGGTCAATGTTCCTGGACAACCTTTCCATGCAAAGGATAAAGAGGTGTGGGGATATGGGGTCTTCCTACTGGATGCCTCTAGTAGGCACAAAGGCATCAGTTATCCCTCCATTAACAATGATAGATATGGAACTGGAGCTGATGCAACTCATGATGAGAGATATGAGTTTTGAGGGGTAATTGAAGAATTGTAGAGTGACTCTGATGAAGGACCACTCAAGCCTGTCAAAGGCTTTCTCCAAATCAATTTTTAGAATTATGTTAGGGTTTTTCCCTTTCATGTTCCTGAAGTGCGAGATATACTCTTGGACAATGATGACATTGTCTGAGGCTTTTCTTGAGGAGAGGAAATTGGCTTGGTTAGGACCAATGATCTTTTGCAAGTGGGTTTTTATATGATATACAATGATTTTGGTCACTAGTTTATAGCTCGTGTTACAAAGACCGATTGGTCTGAAGTTCTTGAGCATGGTGGCATTTTGACTCTTGGGGATGAGGCTTGAGAATCAAGGAATTGTTTCACCAAATTAAGGTATGTAAGCTCTCATAGTGTTGGGTTCGTTCATCCATACACCAATCATGTGATTTTAAATCCGTAATTTAATTCTTGAGGTTGAATGATTTGAGTTCTTGAAGAGTTTCTTGAAGTTTCATTCTTAAATCGTTGATGATGAGTTTGATGAGTTCTTCAAATGAATGTTAGGAGTTTGAGGGTTGTTTTTAAGTATATTTTCATGTACTTATGTTGGGTATTCGAATCTAAGTGAGTTGGGAAGAAACCATTCGATTCTAGGTGAATTAGGGCCAAAAATCGAAGAAGTAAATTCATCAAAATGTTTCGGGGAAGGGCAAGGGCTGTGCGCCAGCAGTGCGTCGCATTTGAGTCTCTGAAGTTTAGGGGCTGGCGTGGGGGTCTCCTGCCCCCACCCTTTTTTCGTCGTTTGCTCCATCTATGTTCTTTTAAAGTGTACCTTTACTTCCTTATGATTCTAACTACTCTAATTACGTCTAAACATTGAAAGATCATTCATAACATGAATCATAACCCTTGAATTCATAATTCAAATTCAGGGTATAGTTAAGAGTAAAGTCTTGAGAGTTCTTTCGAGTCATTTTGAGAAGTCTTTTACAATCTTTTAACCCTTGTTTTAAGACTTGAGTACTTGAGTTTGAGGATGAGGAGAGTTGAGTTTCATTTTTCAAAATGAATATATGGGAACTAAGTATTCTAAAAAATAAGTGTTTTTACATTTAAAATGAGAGGAAGTATCGATTTGCAAATGAGTTCATGAGGAGTTTTTGAGTATAATCTCTTTTAAGAGAACCATTTGAGTAATAATCTCAAAAGTTGAGGATGAGGAAATGTTTTTAAACATATGAGCTGAGTATATTTTTGGGAGTAGTATTGAGTACCGATATGGGGACAAGTTCATACAACTAAAAGTCCTTATAAACCATGTAGCCAACGTGGGTAGAAAGGGTCATACTTTTTAGATGATTCCTTATTGCTTTTTAAGCATAGCTTAATGGATCCACTTAGTTGAGGATGTCTTATACTCTGTCAAGGTATGTGACAATTATGGCAGCGTGGGCGAGATGCTGTATCATCACATATCTCATAGTGATATTTGTCGGTTAGAGAATCTCCCGAATTGAGTTATTTTGTATCTTTACATACAAACTGAGTTATTATTGTATTTTTAAATACATTTAGTTGTTATCTACTATTTTAAATGCTTTATATAAAATGCACTTTTATTGTTGTTTTATACTGCATTGAGTTGAGTATCCATGAGTTGAGGTTGAGTTGAGTAGAGTTGAGGTGAGTATGTTTCCTTCTTTCAGAGTTCAAGATTTTATGTTATGTTTAGTGTTCCCCTGACATGCTCGTACATTTACTGATGCCATTTGGCCTACATCGTTTCATGATGCAGATACAGGAGATCAAGGTCATCAACATGCACTTCTTTGATACCATAGCAGTTTGAGTTAGCTTTGGTGAGCCTCCTTGCCTCCAGAGGGTCCCTTATTTATTTCCATTATTTCAGTTTTGTTAGGATGATCAGGGTTCTTGTCCCGACATCCCTTATAGTAATAGAGGCTTCATCGATAGATAGTAGTATTTGAAAAGTCTTTCTTTCATTTCTCTTGTTAATGTTTTAAAGACTGTGAGTTGAACACATATGTTCATTTGAGTATTTTGAGTTAACTACTTTATTTATGAGTTGAGTTGTTTGTGTGATTCTATTTCACTTGAGTAAGTCTTCCGCTGAGAGTTGAGCCAGGCTAAAGGTTCGCTTGGGGCCAGCAATGGTTCTCAACTTTTGGCCACATCCAAGGTGTAGGCTCGGGGCGTGACAAACTTGGTATCAGAGCACATAGTTCAAGAGTCCTAGGGTGTGTATGAAGCCATGTCTGTAGAGTCCTGGTTATCGGTGTGAAGTGCGCCACATCTATAATTAGGAGGCTGCGACATTTAGAAACTATCTCACTTCTTTCATACTTTTTTTGTGTGATAAAGTTTAATTCTATAAAGTTTCTTTCTAATTTGTGCTTGCACGTATCTTTTAGATCACGCCTCCATGAAGAGCTGTCCGAGGTCATCCTACTAAAAGGAATGTTGATCCCCAAGATCAAGGGGTTCCCAATGCACTAGAAGTGTAACCCCAAGGAGAGGTCACTAATGTTGAGTTTCGGGATGCTATCTAGATGTTGAGTCAAGTTGTGACCAACCAAGCTAGGCAGCAAAGAGGGAATCGACAGGATGTGGCTAATACATCCTGAATATGTGAGTTCTTAAGGATGAATCCTCCAAACTTCACCGGTTCAAGCGTCATTGAGGATCTAGAAAACATTGTGGAGGAGTTGTAGAAAGTATTTGAGGTAATGCATGTTGCAGATGTTGAGTGTGTGGAACTAGTTGCATACCAACTGAAGGGTGTTGCTAGAGTTTGGTACGAACAATGGAAGAATAGTGGAGCGGACGGTGCACCAATTGTGAGCTGGGCTGTGTTCGAAGAGGCCTTTATGGGGCGTTTCTTTCCCCGTGAACTAAGAGAGGCAAAGGTAAGAGAATTCCCCACTCTTAAGCAGGAATCCATGAGTGTGCATGAGTACAACCTAAAGTTCACTCAACTTTCTCGTTATTCTCCGGAGATGGTTGTTGATATGAGTAGCAGGATGAACTTGTTTGTTTCTGGGTTGTCTCGTCTGTAGAACAAAGAGGGTAAGGCTCCGATGTTGATAGGGGACATGGACATAACAAGGCTTATGATCCATGTGTAGCAGGTTGAGAAATATAAGCTGAGAGATAGAGAAGAGTGCTGAAACAAGAAGGCTAAGACAACAGGAAATGAATCCAGACAACAGAAGAGTAGTGCGATTCGGTCATCCTTTCAACAAAAGCCAAATTGACCTGCTCCATCACTTGCTAGTGCACCTTCACCAAAGAACAGAGGTGAGTTCAAGAATTAGAATTCTCAGAACTTCAGAGCTAGACCTGCACAATCTCAAGGTAGTGTGGCACAAGAAGGTAATTGGACTCTGCATGTGTTAAGTGTGGTAGGAAAAACCCAAGATCGTGTCGTGATGGCTCCACTGGTTGCTTCAAGTGTGGTTAGAATGGTCACTTCATGAGAGAGTGCCCTAAGAACAGGCAGGGTAATGGTAATGGGGGAATATAGCCCAATCTTATTCAGTGGCTCCGCCAGACAGAGCTGCACCTAGAGGAGCTACTTCATGGACAAGCGGAGGAGCAAACCGTCTGTATGCTATCATCAGTCGTCAAGAACAAGATAATTCACCAGATGTTGTCACTGGTATGATCAAAGTCTTTACTTTTGATGTATATGCATTACTTGATCCAGGTGCAAGTCTATTTTTTGTGACTCCTTATGTTGCTATGAGGTTAGACATTATCTCCGAACAACTTCTTGAGCCCTTCAGTGTTTCCACACCCGTTGGTGACTTTATTCTAGCTAAGAGAGTTTATCGTGATTGTACCAATTCTGTTAATCACAAGGACACCATGCCTGACTTAGTCGAGCTAGATATGGTGGACTTTGATGTTATTCTAGGTATGGACTGGCTTCATGCTTGTTATGCCTCAGTTGCTTGTAAAATTCGAGTACTTGAGTTCCAGATTCCTAATGAGCTAGTTATAGAGTAGAGGAGTAGTTTAGTAGTGCCTAAAGGTCATTTTATTTCCTACCTTAAGGCGAGAAAGTTAGTTTCCAAGAGGTGTATCTATCACTTAGTCCGAGTTAATGACTCTAGTGTTGAGACACCGCATATTCAATCAGTTCCAGCCGTGAGTGGGTTTCCAGAGGTCTTACCAGATGATCTTCCCGTAGTCCCTCCTGAGAGAGAAATAGTCTTTGGTGTAGATATTCTTCCTGATACTCATCCTATCTCTATTCCTCCATATAGAATGGCTCCAACTGAGTTGAAAGAGTTAAAAGAGTAGTTGAAAAACCTTCTTGATAAAGGTTTCATTTGACAAAGTGTCTCACCTTGGGGAGCTCCGATCTTATTTTTGAGGAAGAAATATGGTTCTATTAGGATGTGTATTGATTACTGCCAATTGAACAATGTTACTATCAAGAATAAGTTTCCCTTTCTAAGAATTGATGATCTTTTTGATCAACTTCAGGGCGCCACTTGTTTTGCTAAGATAGATTTCAGATTGAGTTATCATAAGTTGAGAGTACGAGAGAGTGATATTCCATATCAGTTGAGAGTAAGAGAGAGTGATATTCCAAAGACAGCTTTCAGGACCTGCTATGGTCACTACGAGTTTCTAGTCATGTCATTTGGTTTGATTAATGCTCCTGCAACGTTCATTGACCTTATGAATAAAGTGTTTAAGCCTTATCTTGATATGTTTGTTATCGTATTCATTGATGACATTCTAATTTATTCAAGGAATGAGAATGATCATGCTAGTCATCTCAAAATAATTCTCCAAACTATTAGAGATAGAAAGTTGTACGCCAAACTTTCCAAGTGTGAGTTTTGGCTTGAGTCAGTGGTGTTCTTAGTCCATATTGTATCTGGTGATGGGATTCGAGTTGACACTCAGAAGATTGAGGCAGTTCAGAACTGGCCTAGAGCCACATCTCCAACTGATTTAGGAGTTTCTTGGGATTCACTGGTTATTATAGAAGGTTCGTCGAAGGGTTCTCATCTATTTCATCCCTGTTGACTAAGTTGACTCAGAAGACAACATAGTTTCAATGGTCTGAAGCTTGTGAGAAAAGCTTCAGGAATTGAAAACTAGGTTGACTACTGCCCCAGTGTTGACCTTACCAAAAGGTACGCAAGGTTTTGTTGTGTATTGTGATGCGTCCAGATTTGGATTGGGTTGTGTATTGATGCATAATGGCAAGGTTATAGCTTATGCCTCCAGACAACTTAAGATTCACGAGAAGAATTACCCAACCCACGATCTAGAGTTGGCTGTTGTAGTGTTCGCTTAGAAAATATGGCATCACTCTCTTTATGGTGTTCATGTAGATGTGTTTATTGATTATAAGAGTCTTCAGTATGCATTTAGTCAGAAAGAGATTAATCTTAAATAACTGAGGTGGTTGGAGTTACTCAAGGATTATGACATGAGTATTTTATATCACCTGGGTAAGGCTAACGTTATTGCTGATGCTTTGAGCAGGTTGTCTATGAGTAGTACCGCCCATGTTGAGGAAGACAAGAAAGAATTAGCCAAAGATGTGCACATACTTGCACGAATGGGAGTCCGGTTAAACGATTCCAATGAAGGTGGAGTGGTGGTAATGAATGGGGCTGAATCATCACTAGTGTCTAAAGTAAATGAGAAACATAACCAAGACCCTGCTATGCTTGAATTGAAGGCAAATGTTCATAAGGAGAAAGTGATGGCTTTTGAACAAGGGAGAGATGGTGTATTGAGGTATCAAGGTAGATTTTGTGTACCAAAGGTTAATGAGCTCCAAGAGAGGATCATGGAGGAAGATCATAGCTCCATATAATCTATCCATTTAGGTTCCACAAATATGTATCGTGACTTGAGAGAAGTCTATTGGTGGAGTAGTATGAGGAGGTGTATTGGAGAGTTCATTGCTAAGTGCCCGAATTGCCATCAAGTCAAAGTAGAGCACCAAAGGCCCAATTGTACGGCACAGAACATAGATCTTCCGAATGGAAGTGGGAGATGATCAATATGGATTTCATTACTGGTTTACCACGGTCTCGTAGGCATCATGATTCGATTTGTGTGATTGTAGATCGGATGACTAATTTAGCCCATTTCTTATTGATAAAGACTACTTTTTCAGCAGAAGATTATGCCAGACTATATATTCAAGTGGTAGTCAGACTTCATGGAGTTCTGATATCTATCATTTCGGATAGGGGTACACAATTCACCGCACAATTCTGGAAGTCTTTCTAGAAAGGTTTGGGTTCGTAGGTATAAATTTGAGTACTGCTTTCCATCCTCATACTGATGGTCAAGCAGAGCGCACAATTCAGACTTTAGAGAATATGTTGAGGGCGTGTGTGATTGATTTCAAGGGTAATTGGGATGATCACTTTTGAGTTTGCTTACAACAACAGTTATCACTCTATCATCCAGATGGCTCCCTACGAGGCTTTTTATGGGAGAAGATGTAGATCTCCTATTGGATGGTTTGAGGTTTACGAGGCTGGGTTGATAGGACCAGACTTGGTTCATCAAGCTACAGAGAAAGTGAAGACTATTCAAGAAAGGTTGAAAAAAGCACAAAGTCTTCAGAAATCCTATACCGATGTTAGGAGAAGAGACTTAGAGTTTGAGGTGGATGATTGAGTTTACTTGAAGGTGTCACCCATGAAGGGTATTGTGAAGTTTTGCAAGAAGGGGAAGCTTAGTCCCTGCTATATTGGTCCTTATAGGATATCCAAGAGGATTGACAATGTAACTTATGAGATGGAGCTACCACCAGAGTTAGCAGCAGTCCATCCGGTATTCCACATTTCTATGCTGAAGAAGTGTATGGGAGATCCTTCACTTATTATATCTACTGAAATTATTGGTATTAAGGACAACCTATCTTATGAGGAGATTCCCGTTGAGATACTTGATCGTTAGCTTCATAAATTTAGAACCAAGGAGGTTGCATCAGTCAAGGTTTTATGGAGGAACTAGTTTGTTGAGGAGGCTACTTGGGAGGCTGAGGAGGACATGAAAAAGAGATACCCACATCTCTTTGCTTCCGAAGAAGTTTCAAACCAAGGTACTAATTCTTTTCTTGGTACTTTTAAGTTGAAATGTTGTGTTAATTTGCATATTGAGTTTTTGAGCTGGGTGTTAGATGTTGCCACCCTAAGTCTACTTAGAGTGATCTCATTCAAGGAAGAAAATTCCCAAGGAGGAGATATTGTAACACCTCGGTATTAGAAAGGGCTAAATTTAGAAAGAACGAATTTGGAAAGAGCCAAATTTAGAATTTTGCAAGTTATGTTTAAGTTGTGAGTTTTGGGTTAACATCAAACGGCCATAACTTTCAGTACATGATGACTTAGGTGGCCCATAAGATATCAAATTAAAGGTATTTGAATCCTCTTTCCAACGCCACAAAGTTTGTTAAACTTTGAGTTTGGATGAGGGAGATATGCCCATTTGAAGTCAGCCTGTCCAATTAAGGAAATTTACCCAAATTAGTGAGGGGTATTTTGGTGTTTTCCTTACCCCTTCAACTTTAAACGTTTTTAGTAATAGTTTAGGGGTCAAAACTAATTTGGGTCAGTTTTCACAATTCTAAAATACGCTTAGGGTTTTGAGAGGAGTTCAAGAAGAGGAAAAGAAGAGAAAAGGAAGAACGATCAAGATTCTTGCAAATCGAGGAATTGTTTCACCAAATTAAGGTATGTAAGATCTCATAGGGTTGGGTTCATTGACCCACATGCCAATCATGTGATTTTAAATCCGTAATTTCGTTCTTGAGGTTGAATGATTTGAGTTTTTGAAATTTCGTTCTTAAATCGTTAATGATGAGTTTGATGAGTTCTTGAGATGAATGTAAGGAGTTTGAGAGTTGATTTTGTGTAGAGTTTCGTGTACTTATGTTGGGTATTCGAATCTAAGTGAGTTGGGAAGAAACCATTCGATTCTAGGCGAATTAGGGCCCAAAATTGAAGAAGAAAATTAATCGGAATGTTCTGGGGAGGGGCAGGGGCGGCGCACCCCATATGCGCCAGTGGGGCTGGGAAAGCGTGATGAGTCCACAAATTGGACTCATTAAGGGCTATATTTTAATAGAAATTGTGTCCTCAAATGCTTATTTTATCTCAATATCTGATGAAAACCCTTAAATTTCAGGTATTTGAAGTTTGACGGAAAGAATGGACACTACGTCGCAAAAAGGAATGAGAAGGCTGAAAAGAACGAAGAAATGAAGGCATGAGGATCGCCGAGTCCACTTGGCGAGTCGCCGAAGGGTCTTACTTCGCCTTTTGTTCGAGTGTGTTGAGCCCTGAAGGAAAGGATCAAGTCGGCGAAAAAAAGGAGCAGTCGGCGCATCGCCGAGAAGTTCCGCGAAGCAGTACCATGTCGCCCAATGACCCAGAGCACGACGATGCTTAAGGCTGGTGCAACACGGCGATGAACTACACCAAAGGGCGAATCGCCGAGTTGATCGGCGATTCCTTCTAACAACGCCGAATGATCCGCTGCAACACAAATTTGTGAAAACTATAATTACTAGTTAGAGTTGTAGTTTTATTATAATTTTCATATAGAATAGTACTTTTTGATATTTTTGCTCTAAGTTTGAGAGGGTTTTGAAGACTTGAAGATCCAAAGGGTTTCATCTTCAAGTTTTGGATTTGGGTCTCTTGGATTCTTCAATTTTGGCCTGTATCAAGACTTAAATCTTCATACCCAATTGAATGCGAGCTCAATTTGGTATAAATTTCTATCTCTTATACATGTGTGGCTAAAACCCCCAATTCTTGGGGTGTGATTTAGCGAATATGGGATAAGATAATTGTTGGGTCTTGCTTGCTGATAGTTTAATCGTAGTATAATTGTGATTTCGTTTGGTAGTTGTGGATGAATTTAATGAATTTGTAGTTGCAAACACAAGTTTATTTATGTGTTTTCGGCTTGCTCGAGAGAGAGGTCGTAAAACTAAAATTACTAAATTGATGGCCGGTGGGAGTGGGTCGACATGAGGTTCAACTCGAGAGAGTGAATCGTAGTCTCATTCCCACACACTCAGCTCAAGAGAGTGATTGGGTTAAGGCGTAGGCTGGTCTTCATGCGACAAGTGGGTGTCCGAGAGGAACACATTTGAAACGGGGTAAGTTGCTTGAGAGAGAGCTTATCCCCCTTAAAGTTTAGCCTAGTCACAATTATTCTATGAATTTTCTATCGAAAGCATGTACCCAATAATCTAGCTTAACCCATATTCCCATCACATCCCAAGGATTCCCTCTCATTACTTAGAAATCCTTGTTAAATTTGTTGTATTTACCTTACTTGTGACAAAACCCCCCCCATTGTTATTTGACACTCTTGTGTCACCCTTTAATTTACAATGTTTTTAATTGTTAATATCTTTAGCTACGACTAGGTAAAACTAAATTTTATTCTTCTATTAATTCTCAAAACCACTCCCTTCGGAACGATCCCAACACTTGGTTGGGTTACTAAACTATTGTACGATCGTAGATAATTGCTTCAGAAGTTGTGTCTTGATTACGCAAACATCAAAGCGCACCAGCAATGCACCTCATTTGAGTCTCTGAAGTTTAGGGGCTGGTTCCCGCGCCAACAGTACGCTAGGGTCGCTTGCCGCCACCCTTTGTCCATTGCTTGCTTCGTCTAAGTTCGTTTAAAGTGTAACTTTACTCCATTTTGATTCTAAGTACTCTAAATCACATATAAACATCGAGAGATCCATATTGCATCAGGGTCGCCAGGGGCTCATATTGAGAAGAGGGACTTGAACATTGTTGCCAGGTTCTGGTTTGGCTTCATCAGCAACACTATCATACCATCCCAGAACGAGTCCATATTGCATCATCCTAAGGCAGCTTGCCTTGGTTCTATCATTGCCAGGAGGCACATTTACCTGGGGCTGCTGATTTCACAGGAGATGGCCATGAGAGCCAAACAGAAGCTGACGTCTTTGCTTTTTCTAGTTCTGGTCACTGGGCTGTGCCAGCGAGCTGGAGTACCTCGTGACACTACGAGGGATGTTGAGGTCACCCCGTCTTCCGCCATCGATATCTGGCGTATTGAGGCCGAGTTCACACGAGAGGAGGTTGACATGAAGAGAATAGCTCCAACAGACACTTCTCCAGAGGTCAATGTTGACTCATTACTAGTAGAGGCATCTTCGCCTACTCCGGCTTCTGAGCCTTCAGGTACATCCACCCTTTCCTGTTCTTCACAGGCCCCAGGTGTTTCATCATCCTCCCAGGCTGCCAGGATTACTCAGGCCATGATCCTGAAGATGGGGCGTTTAGCCCAATCAGCTGATACATGAGCGGCCCGACTCGAGAGGTCCATTCCAGGGATGATCGAGAGTGCCATACTTTCTACACTTACCCCGCTTCAGACTTCTGTTGATGCTTTGACGGTGAGAGTCACAACTTGTGAAAGCAGACAAGAGAAGTCTTCTGAGGTTTTGGCTTTAAAAACTGAAGTAGCAGATCTGAGAAAAGATGTAGACTATCTAATGTCTACCGACTTCGGTTCATTAATAGAGAGGGCAGACGACCTGGAGCTCCTGAGACCTCGGGGATCCCTCCGGCTACCACCAAAGATGTGCAGAGGGGTGGCACAACAGATGATGATTCAGATGCAGGGACAAATGAGGAGCTACTAGCAGTATCTGAGGAGGAAATGGTAGAGAGCCGAGAAGAGAGCCTATTCAGAGATTTGTCAGATCTTGTAGGGATAGTTGTGCAGCCGACGATCCAGACATCGCTAACTGAGACGTCCACAACAGCCCCTAGCAGACCTGACACTGCTATTCCTCTTGAGGCTACTTCGGGCACTGATTCCCATATTCAGATTGCTACATCGGGCACTGAGACCCCGACAGATGGAGAGACTGTATATACATGACTTTTCCTTACCTCCCTCTCTGTCTTATATGCTTTTACTTTTGGATACTTTTATTTGCATTTGAGGACAAATGTTTTTGTTTGAGGTGGGGTGAGGACCACACCTTTTGTGTGTTACTTTTGTTTATGTTTCGTGTATATATTTGGGCTGTTATGTTTAAAATTGTGTTAATACTGCTTTTCTGTGGATGTTTGAGCTTGTGGCTCCTTTTATTTTAAATTGCAAAGTAATTTTGACCCTTTCGCCACCCTTTATATGCTCGTGTGTTGAATGTGGCTGTTCCTTGGCAAATTTGAGTCTCGGTTTTGATCAATATCGATGACTTGAATAGTGCTTACTATCGAACAAACATGAATGTTCGGCTACGATGAGGCCAAATGAAGTTGCATAGACTATATGTGAACTCTTTGCATCTTGTTGTGATTAGCCATTTATCAAATCAATTCTCTTGTGATGACCGTTGCACACTAGCAAAAGTGTGGAGTTTTGTTTGACTTAAGTGTCGATGCCTTGTGTGATAAGCTTACCTGAAACCATGCATGACAACACCTAGAATTTGCCCTGTTGGTCCGGTTGACTAAGTAATATTTTCTCTTGATATGATCTTAGGCAACTTCGAAGAGTGAACCAATTTGACATATACCTCTTTTGTGACCTACCTTGTGAGCGAGTAATTCTCTCTTGAACACCCTTTGAGCCTTACCCTTCTTTGGAAGAAACTTGATGAAAACTAGACCTTTCTTAATCCATTACCTATAATCCTCTTGAATTGTGGTTAATTGAATAGCCAACTTAGGCCAAAAGCCTAAGTTAGGGGTGTGGTGAAAAACAAAAGGGAAAGTCAAGAAGTGCATGGAAAGTGTCCTTTAACCCATGGTGTTGAGAAAAATGGAACCCTTCCATATATAAAAAAAAAGAGAAAGAGAAAAAGAGAAAAAAAAAGAAGAAAAAAAGAAAAAGAGAAAGTTGTGGAATAAAGTACCAAAGAAATAGGGTTCCGAACAATCCATGGGAAGCGAATAATAGGATGACCTATGATGCACTAATGAAAATGATGAAGGAAAAATAAAAGAAATGTTGAGAGCACCACATTTCATGAGGATAAAAGTCACCAAGCCTAAATGACCATACCTTTACACTTAGCCCTGTTACAAGCCTTGTTAAGGCCTTTGTGATCTTGTGAAAGTCAAAACAAATGTTGATTGGAAAATACAGGCAAATCTATGGGTGAAAGCATACATTGTGTTTATCTTTGTGAGTGTGAGCGTTGTATCTGATTCCTGAACTTTAAATTGATTATACCTTTGCGTGTGAAGATGGAATCATCATTTGTGTGAGGGCATTCAAAGGCTTTTGTTGAGCTTGAACTTGCATTTGAAGAAAGTATTGCGAGCTTGAGAATCTTTGGTAATGGTGTGTAACAACTTGAATCTTTTAGTACACAATTGATCATTGCATAAGTAATTTGAGTCTTGTTGTGTACATTCATAATTGAGTCTTATGTAGCACTGTTTGAGACATCCTTGTTGAACTGCTGAGCTTGAGTTTTACTTGAGGACAAGCAAAAGTTTAAGTTGGGGATCTTACTGAGTCCACAAATTGGACTCCTTTAGGGCTATATTTTAATAGAAATTGTTTCCTCAAATGCTTATTTTATCTCAATATCTGATGAAAACCCTTAAGTTTCAGGTATTTGAAGTTTGAAGGAAAGCATGGACACTACATCACATAAAGGAATGAAGAAATGAAGGCCTGAGGATCGCCGAGTCCACTTCATGAGTCGCCGAAGGGTCTTACTTCGCCTTTTGTTCTAGTGTGCTGAGCCCTGAAGGAAAGGATCAAGTTGGCGGAAAAAGGGAGCAGTCGGAGCACCGCCAAGAAGTTCCGCGAAGCAGTACCATGTCACCCAATGACCCAGAGCACAACGATGCTGAAGGCTGGTGCAAGACGGCGATGAACTACACCAAAGGGCGAATCGCCGAGTTGATCGGCAATTTTCGACTAACGACACTGAATGATCCGCAGCAACACAAATCTATGAAAACTATAAATATTAGTTAGAGTTGTAGTTTTAAGAGTCGAACAATTATTATAATTTTCATATAGAATAGTACTTTTTGATATTTTTGCTCTAAGTTTGATAGGGTTTTGAAGACATGAAGATCTAAAGGGTTTCATCTTCAAGATCTGGATTTGGGTCTCTTGGATTCTTCAATATTGGCCTATATCAAGACTTAAATCTTCATACCCAGTTGAATGCGAGCTCAATTTGTTATAAATTTCTATCTCTTATACATGCGTGGCTAAAAACCCCAATTCTTGGGGTGTGATTTAGCGAATATGGGTTAAGATAATTGTTGGGTATTGCTTGCTGATAGTTTAATCGTAGTTTAATTGTGATTTCGTTTGGTAGTTGTGGATGAATTTAATGAATTTGTAGTTGCAAATACAAGTTTATTTATGTGTTTTCGGCTTGCTCGAGAGAGAGGTCGTAAAACTAAAACTACTAAATTGATGGCCGGTGGGAGTGGGTCGACACGAGGTTTAGCTTGAGAGAGTGAATCCTAGTCTCATTCCAACACACTCAGCTCGAGAGAGTGAGTGGGTTAAGGCGTAGGCTGGTCTTCATGCGGCAAGTGGGTGTCCGAGAGGAACGCATTTGAAACGGGGTAAGTTGCTCGAGAGAGAGCTTATCCCCCTTAAAGTTTAGCCTAGTCACAATTATTCTATGAATCTTCTATTGAAAGCATGTACCCAATAATCTAGCTTAACCCGTATTCCCCTCACATCCCAAGGATTCCCTCTCATTACTTAGAAATCCTTGTTAAATTTGCTGTATTTACCTTACTTGTGACAAAACCCCCCATTATTAATTGACATTCTTGTGTCCCCCTTTAATTTACAATGTTTTTAATCGTTAATGTCTTTAACTACGACTGGTTAAAACTAAATTTTATATTTCTATTAATTCTCAAAACCACTCCCTTGGGAACGATCCCAATCCTTCGTTGGGTTACTAAACTATTGTACGATCGTAGACAATTGCATCGGAAGTTGTGTCTTGATTACGCAAACATCAAAGCGCACCAGCAATGCGCCTCATTTGAGTCTCTAAAGTTTAGGGGCTGACTCCCCGCGCCAACAGTGCGCCAAGGTCATCGAGAGATCTTTTAAAGTGTAAAAGTTTAGGGGCTGACTCGCCTGCCGCCACCTTTTTTCCATTGCTTGCTCCGCGTAAGTTCTTTTAAAGTGTAACTTTACCCCATTTTGGTTCTAAGTACTCTAAATTACATATAAACATCGAGAGATCATTAATAATGTGAATCATAACCCTTGAATTTATATTTCAAATTCAAGGTCGATTTAAGAATAAAGTCTTGAGAGTTCTTTCGAGTCATTTTGAGAAGTCTTTTACAATATTTTAAAACTTGTTTTAAGACTTAAGTACTTGAGTTTGAGTGAGGAGAGTTGAGTTTCATTTTTAAAAAATGAATATATGGGAACTAAGTATTCCCAAGAGTAAGTGTTTTTACATTTAAAATGAGAAGGAACATCGATTTCCAAATGAGTTCATGAGGAGTTTTTGAGTATAGTCTCTTTTAAGAGAACCTTTTGAGTAATAATCTCAAAGCTTGAGGATGAGGAAATATTTTTAAACATATGAGCTGAGTATATTTTTGGGAGTAGTATTGAGCACCGATATGGGGACGAGTTCATAAAACTCAAGGTCCTCGTAAACTATGTAGCCAACGTGGGTAGAAAGGGTCATACTTTTTAGATGATTCCTTATTGCTTTTTAAGCATAGCTTAGTATATCTACTTAGTTGAGGATGTCTTATACTCAGACAAGGTAAAAGACAGTTGCGTGGGTGAGATATTGTATCATCACATAGCTCATAATGATGGTTGTCGGTTAGAGAATCTCCCAAACTGAGTTATTTTGTATCTTTACATACAAACTGAGTTATTATTGTATTTTTAAATACATTGAGTTATTATCTACTTTTTTAAATGCTTTGTATAAACTGCACTTTTATTGTTGTTTCATATTGTGTTGAGTTGAGTATCCATGAGTTGAGGTTGAGTTGAGTAAAGTTGAGGTGAGTATGTTTTGTTCTTTCCAATTTCAAGCTGTTATGTTATGTTCAGTGTTTCCCTTACATGCTCGTACATTCAATGTACTGATGCCATTTGGCTTGCATCATTTTATGATGCAGATACAGGATATCAAGGTCATCAATAGGCGCTTCATTAATACCGTAGCAGTTTGAGTTAGCTTTGGTGAGCCTTTTTGCTTCAGGAGGGTCCCTTATTTATTTCCATTATTTTATTTTTGTTCGGATGATCGGGGGTCTTCTCCCGACAACCCTCATAGTATTAGAGGCTTCATAGATAGACAGTAGTATTTGAGGAGTCTTTCTTTCATTTCTCTTGTTAATGTTTTAAAGACTGTGAGTTGAACACTTATGTTCATTTGAGTATTTTGACTTAACTACTTTATTTACGAGTTTAGTTATTTGTGTGATTCTATTTCACTTGAGTAAGTCTTCCGCTAAGAGTTGAGCTAGGCCAAGGGTTCGCTTGGGGCCAGTAATGGTTTTTGAGTGCCGTCCACATCCAGGGTGTAGGCTCGAGGTGTGACAGGGATTTACTCACATGGTATTCTTTCACTCATTGAGTTCCAAAACTAAACCTAGTTTTCAGTACATGATTTCTAGAAAGCATAGAACTTTATGAAAAACATAAATTCCATGATATTTTCGATTTTTCATCATAAATGGTTTAGTTATGTGTTTTCAAATTATAATTCAGTATTTCTAAATAGTATTTTCATGGTCCTTAGAATATAGATATTTTCATGTCTCAGAACTAAGATATTTTACATGCATGTCTTAGACTATCATTTTTCATGATTTATGATTCTTTCATATAAAGCATCAATCAGGATTCATCAGTTATCAATACTCATGAGCTACCCAATTATATTTATTTATCAACATCATTTATTATTATCATATTATTATTGTTGTCAGTTTATCATTTTTTTTCCGTTAGGAGGTTTTACTTAGCACCGAGCGGGCCTATGGATGAAGGCTCACCTGTTAGTTGAGGACTCAGACCTTTAGTCATAAGCCCTGCCGTAGAATTATAATTGTCACATGTCATACTTAGACTGAAGCCTTAGTCTTTTATAGACATTAACTTAGTGGTAATACTGTCCTGCCCCGAGCCTACACCCTAGACGTAATCAATAATATATGACACTCGAGAACCATTTCTGGTCCTCAACAAACCCTTGGCCTCGAGAACCATTTCTGGTCCCCAAGCGAACCCTTGGCCTAGCTAAATACTCAGTGGAAGAGTTAATCAACAATATATGACCTCAATTTGCAAAGATTAACTCAAATGTCTCAAGATAATTAACTTAGAATATTTAAAGTATTCAATTATCCATAAAAAGCCAATTCAAGTCTTGAACATTAACAATTGAAATGGAAAAGACTCCTTAAAATACCACTGTCTATAAAGCTTCTAATAACTATGATATACGCCGCGACAAGACCCACATCATCTTAATAAGACTGAAAATAAAATTGGAATCCTCCAAAAGCAAGGAGGCTCACCAAAGCTAATTGGAACTGCAAGTGGTATCAACGGAGCGCTTGTTGATGACCCTAAATACCTGCATGTGCATCATAAAAGAGATGCAGGTCAAATGATATCAGTACATTGAATGTACGAGCATTCAAGGGGAACTCTAAAGTATAGACATAAGCTTAACTGATAAGGAGGAAGGACATGCTCACCTCATCTCATCTCAACTCAAGAATACTTAAGTCAACTCAATTCAATATAAAAGCAACAATAACTATGCTGTATAAAGAAAACTTTTAAAATAGTAGATAGTAACTGAATGTATATAAAAATACAATAATAAACTCTTTACACTTATTTGGGAGATTCTTTAACCGACAACCCTTAGTACGAGCTACGTGATGATATAACGTCTCACCCACGCTACCAGAACTGTCATATACCTTACCGGAGAATAGGTCATCCTCAAATAAGTGGATCCACTAAGCTATGCTTAAAATCAATAAGGAATCATCTAAAAAGAATGACCCTTTACCCAAGTTGGCGTGCATAGTTTATGAGGATTTTGAATTGTCTGAACTCATCCCCATATCGAGGCACAATACTAATCCCAATAATATATATATATATATAACTCATACTCATATGTTTTAAAGAAAACATAACTCCTCCTCCTCAATTTGAGATAATTATTCAAAAATATTTCTCTTAAATGAGATGATGCTCAAAACTCCTCATAAACTCATTTAGAAATTAGTGTTTCTCTCATTTTAGATGTAAAAGTGTTACATACAGTGGAATACTTAGTCCCTTCATACTCATTTTGAAATATTAACTCAGGTCTTAAAACAAGTTATAAATAATTGTAGAAGACTTCTCAAAAGGACACAAAATTATTTCTCAAACTTTACTCTTAATCTTTTCATGAATTTGAAATATGAATTCAAGAGTTATGATTTGGATATATAGGATCTCTCAATGATTAGTGAAGACTTAGATAGGTGTAAATAAGAAGAGAGCGAAAACACGATTCAAAGGAATGCATACAGAACGGAGAATGGAGGCAGAAGGGGCTTGACGCCCCTGGTGCAACAGTAGTGCACCGCGCCAACCCTCAGTTACCTGAAGCTGTTTTTGGGCGCACTACAGGCGCAAGGCGCCAGCCCCCCGGCGCTACGGAGGCACACCGCCTCAGCCTATTTCCAGAATGTTTTGATGATATTTTTTATTGTTTTCTTGTCCTAATTCACCTAAAATTGATTGATTTCTTCCAAAAATCCTTAGATTTACTAACCCAACACAAGTAAATGAAAATCTACTCAAAATCCCTCGAGAACAACAATTATTCGCAAGATCCCCACCTCAAGAACTCAACAAAACTCAATTATTAAAAAATGAAGCCTAAAACCTCAAATAATTCAATCAAGAACTCAATATTCTCAATCTTATGGATGAATTCAAAATTTGAAACTTATGATTGGCGTGAGGGTGAGCATACCCATCACTATGAAAACATACATATCTCGTAAGAACTAAGTTCTTGGTGATTTCCTCGTAAGCCCTAACTTTCTTGAACATTTTAGAATGAATCCCAATTGACTTGATCTGATTAGACCCCTTAACTTAAGTGGGGAAAAACGTTTTAGACTAGTGGGGTAAGGAAAAGACCAAAATACCCCTCCATAAATGGATGAATTTCCTTAACTAGACAGGTTATACTTAGATGACCATATCTCCTTCATGTGAACTTGGAATTTAGAAAACTTGGTAGTGTTGGAAAGAGGACTAAACGACCTTCGATTTGATATCTCATGGGCCACCTAACTCATCCTGTGTTGAAAGTTATGGTCGTTTGAAGTAGACCCAAAACTCACAATTTAAGAGTAACAATCTCAATTTAGCTCTTTCTAATTTAGTTCATTCTAAATTGAGCTCCTTCTAAGACCGAGGTGTTAAAATTAAACTAGCTCAGATCTTCCTGAATACCCTTGCAAGGTGTATTGGACCCTCTTAATGGGGATTATAGATCAAACTCCATGTAGTAGCTCACATGGTTATATATCAGTTTGTAGTATCTCCCTATGTTCAATCTTAGATGTTGCATGACCTAGTAGTCAATTATTTCAATAATTTCAGTAACAAATTTTAATACTTGGTAATTGCATCCTTTCATGTTGTTCAGTACAACAATTCAGATTCAGCATGTGCATTTATCATGTTTATCATGCATATTCTACATACTCAATGCATTCAAAGTACTGAATGCATACTCTTGAACTATTTTTGTTTGATAATATAGGTACTTACGTTCAGCACTCAGGCCGTGGTTAGTACAACTTCAGATCAACTTAGTAGTATTACTAGTGAGTTCTAATCTTTTGAGGACAACTTCGATAATTCATTTAGTTGTTGTTATTTCAGTTTTGAGAAAAGCTATTGTTAAAGGCTTGTCCTAGTAACTCGTTTTAAAAGAGGGTTCCAGACAATCCTAAGAGAACTACGGTATTTTTTTATTTAATGTTAAGTATTAATAGACTATTCATAGTAAGCTTCAACATCAGTTTATCATTCATTACTTATGCTAGATCTTAGTGTTATGTTAGACCATGAGTTAGCTTGGGGTCAGTTGTGGCTCTAAGCATCGTGTTACAACAATTGGGTAGTATCAGATCATGACAAAGTGTGTGTGTTTATGTGAATATATACAGTCAATGCAAACCCAAAAATAGTGGACTTCGAATCACCCAAAATGGAGCTCTAGAACTCAAGATTTCGAAGTTTCAAAATGAGGCTGATTTTGATTTTCACTATATAAATAACAACAGTTCTGGTCGCTAAAAGCTAAATATAGTCACCAAAAGACTAAATTTTGGTCGTTAAACGTCTGCACCAGCAACACCAGATTTTGCTATTTATTTTTTAAAAAGTCTCTGAACGGACCCTCAGAATTCATTTGTGACCCGATAAAAATAAACCAGATATGCAAACCCCAAAATTAGACATTCCGGACTCAATGGCGCAGTTAAAATTTCCATACAAGTTCATTTGGACAAAAAGTTGGCCCCACACCCAAATGCCATTTTAGCCAATTTCAACAATGAGCCTCCGAATAAAACTGGAAGCCTTGGGAAGCGCATGAAGGTTCATTCTAGACCAAACTCGGCATTCCGAAACTAAGCACGTGAAACACTCCAGAAACTAGTAGGCTAAACTAGAGCTTATCATGAGGCTTAGAGTTGTAAATGTAACTCGCCGTACTTAAAAAATAAAGGGTTTCGTGTTAGAACGTCAAGGTACGACCCCCAAGGACCAACCATGGGTCCTTGAGGAGGGCCCCTAGACATTGCTTGGGTAGAGGACAATGGAGGGAACCCACGCCTCGTGAGTCAGACCACGCCCGTAGGTGAGGGGCCGTAGATCAAGACCCTAAGACCAAGTGTCTCAACCCAGACCACACTTTACCAGCACGGGTTGTGGGTCTAACCACGGTCCGTCAGTGAGGAGTCGTGGGTCAGGGTCCTAAGAACCAAGCCCCAGTCACCCAACCAAGGTTCACCAGCACACCACGTGGGTCGAACCATGGCCTGTGGATGTGGTTCCATGGATGGTGACGTGGTAACAATTTTTAGGAGTTAGTTTAGGGGCACTTTGGGGTTTTCCAATTTTAATTAATATTAAGTGACGTCATTTTACTCTAATTTAGACTAACTATATATTGATTTTAGACCCTTAAATTTAGTCATCCTCCTCATTATTCCTAAATCCCAAAACAAAACAAACTTTTCCCTAAATATTCATTCTCTAGAACTTCAAGGAAGAAGAAAAAAAAAATTGGAGCTAGGGTTCAAGGAGCAAGGTTCTCTTCTCAAATTCATTGGATATCATTGCTAATGTATGGTAACTCTTCATCCATGGAGCCCATTCAAAATCCCAGTTTCAAAGATAGAAATTCCCCAAAAGCTAGGGGTTGACTCCAAGTCATGGATTCCTTACAAAAACAATTCTAATGTTTGAATTACTTTATATTATGATTAAATTGAGTATTTATTATGGTTATTATGTTGAAATCCCCAAGAATCCATGAAATCCCCATATTCCCAATGTATGACCTTGTGATGTGGGTGAATTGATGAAAAAAAGGATATTATGAGAATATGCTTGTAGTAAATGAGTTATTTGAATTATGTTATTATCCATGTCTAATGTAGTGAATTCTAGATCTGTTGATTGAATATGATCCTTGATCCTTGAAGGGCAAAGTATGAGAATTATGCATGATTATGAGATTTATGTGTATGCTTTAAGAGCACTTTGAGAGTAAAGTGATTATTATTTTGATCTTGGTATGTGTTGTTGAAAGGCTATTCTCATCTACAGACGTATGTATGAATATGATATGATGTGAAATGTTGTCACAATATGACGATTCTAAGGTTGAAAGGATATTCTCACCTATTGAATCTATGAGCTATCTTATGAATTATGTTGGATTGAGTGTCAAGACATTCTTCCATGAATATGAACTTCAGTCAAGATTTAATATGAACTCCGTTGGAATTAATTCTTAGCACCGAGTGGATATTGATATGAGATGGAATCCCTCACGATAGTAGAGTTTGGGTTTCCAGGAGCAATCTCTTGGGATGAAAGCCCTCACGTTAGTAGAGGCCAGATTTCTAGTAGCAATCCCCTTGTCCCATAAAGTATGTGCCCTCGTAGGTATTTAGCTAGCGGATCCACCTAAGATAAGAGTATGGTTCTACCTTGGGCAAGTAGGACAACCCCTTTTTGGTGTGGGGTAGACACCAGATTCCATGTTAAGCTCACATGGTCTATGTCAGTTAAGGCTTATTCCCCACTATGATGGTATTGACAAGAATATGAATTATGAACTATGGTTAGTCAAGAAGCTTTACTTAGTATGGGTGCTATTATAGGGTCTTATTCATGCATTGCACTAGTATGCTTTGAGGGTATTTATGTGTATTCCTCTTATGTTATGATGATCAATGTAATGAATATGCTTATGACTTATGCTCTTCCACTATCTTCATAATGATGCTTTAACTTAGTAAATTGCATGCATTCAACTAAAATGTCGCTTTAGCATGTTTTCGATGTTTTTATACATGACTATCATACTTGGTGCATTTTTTTACTAACCCATGCTTTTCCTACCTTTTCCCAAGTGTAGGATCCAGTTCTCAAGGTGATCATCGTTGTGGCTAAATCTTGGTTTTGCTTATTCTCCTAGACTTCCGCTTTCCTATATGAAAATTTTGGACTTGAAATGCGTTTTTACTCTTTATTGTTATATGATTATGTTATGATATGCTAAGTGGCTTACATGGTGCCTTTTGGGGTTCTATGTGCCTGGTTACATCTAGGGGGTACCCCTGGATCGTGACAAACTTGGTAATTAGAGCACAAGGTTTAAAATGATTCTAGGATGATGTCTCATAAGCCATGTCTAGTAGAGTCTTGTTCATGAGTGTGAAGCGCGCCACACTTATGAATGAAAGGCTACAAGATGATTAGGAAACTACACTTCTTTCATTACTCTTAAGTTGTGCCATATAGTTTAACTCTATAAAGTCTCTCTCCTAATCCTTGTCTTTCGACTTCAGGATATGAATTTACAAAGGGCTAACACTAGAATAATGGAGGGTGACAATGTGAATAAAGAAGCTCATCAAGTTAATCAAGCTCCGATTGATCTTTCGGCTATGTTGAATGTGGAGTTAGGTTGGCTTTTCAAGTGTTGGCCCAAGCTTTGATGACTTAAGCTCAAGCTGTGACAGCTCATGCCAATAGAGATATTGTGACTCATGTGAACCCTAATGTGAATTCATCTGCTTCAAGGGTTAGGGATTTTGCAAGAATGAACCCTCCAAAGTTTCATGCCTCCAAAGTGGAAGAGGATCCTCAAAGGTTTATCGACAAGGTTTATAAAGTAGTTGCTATTATAGGGGTGTCTTCGGAAGAGAAGGTGGAGTTAGCCGCCTAACAACTAAAAGATATGGCTCAAGTTTGGTATGATCAGTGGAAAGGTGAGAGACCTGTAGCAACGAGCTTGGTTGAATGGGAATTGTTCAAATCAGCATTTATTGGTAGGTTCTTTCCCCTAGAGTTGAGGGAAGCAAAGATGCAAGAGTTCATTAACCTACGTCAAGGAAGTATGAGTGTGAAGGAGTATGCCCTAAAGTTCACTCAATTGTCTAAGTATGCTCCATCTATGGTTGTGGATTCCATGGCGAAGATGAATAAGTTTGTGATGGGTATATCCGATATGGTGGTGAAAGAGTGTCATACCGCCATGCTCATTGGAGGCATGGATATCTCTCGTCTCATGGTCCATGCACATCAAATTGAGGAGGAGAAACTCAAGGAAAAGAATATGGAGGTGAAAAGAGCTAGAACCGATGATGAGAACTTCTCCAATGGTAAGTCCGTTGGACAAGGTCGACCAAGGTTTAGACAAAGGTATTCCAACCAAGTCTCCTCTAGTGCTCCAAGGGTTAAAAAGGATAGGGTTTCCAACCCTAAACCTCAAGAAGGTAATAGTAGTGGTTCTTATATGGCTAGGCCTAATTGTGCAAAGTGTGGAAGAAAGCATGACGGTAAGTGTCTAGTTGGCACGGATGGTTGCTATGTTTGTGGAAAAAGTGGTCACAAGATGAGAGATTGCTCGGTGCTTTTGGCCAAGGGGAGAGAAGGCAAGCAAGCTCCTCCAAGCGGTTCAAACTCCAATGCCCCAAAGCAAAACCGCTTTTATGCTCTTCAATCTCGAGATGACCAAGAGAGCTCCCTGGATGTGGTGACTGGTATGTTAAAAGTCTTTCTTATTGATGTATATGCCTTGTTAGATGCCGTTGCTACTTTGTCCTTTGTGACACCTTATGTGGCCATGAAGTTTGATATGCTCCCCGAAGTATTATTAGAACCTTTTTCGGTATTTACCTCGGTTGGTGATTCTGTGGTGGCGAGAAGGGTTTATAAAAGTTGTCTCGTTTCCTTGTTCCATAGAGTTAATTTGGTGGATTTGGTAGAGTTGACATATTAGACTTTGATGTGATTTTGGGTATGGATTGGTTGCATGCATGTTATGCCTCTATCGATTGTAGGACTCGGGTGGTTAGATTCCAATTTCCAAATGAGCCTATCTTATAGTGGAAGGGGGGAAGTTCTATGCCTAGAGATCAATTTGTCTCTTGTATTAAAGCTAGGAAGATGATCTCCAAGTGTGTATTTACCATTTTGTTAGGGTGAGGGATGTAGATTCCGAAACCCCTTCTCTTGAGTTGGTTTAGGTAGTTAATGAGTTCCCGGAAGTTTTCCCTAATTATTTGCCCAGTATTCCTCCCAAGTGGGAAATTGATTTTGGTATTGACCTTTTACCGGATACGCAACCTATCTCTATTCCTCCTTATAGAATGGCTCTGGCCAAGTTGAAAGAGTTGAACGAGCGATAAAGGATTTGCTAGATAAGGGTTTTATCCAACCGAGTATCTCTCCATGGGGTGCTCCCATGTTGTTTGTTAGAAAGAAGGATGAGTCTCTTAGAATGTGCATCGATTATCGACAATTAAATAAAGTGACCATCAAGAATAAGTATCCTCTCCTTAGGATAGATGACTTGTTTGACCAACTTCAAGGGGCTAGCTATTTCTCTAAGATTGATATTAGTTCGGGTTATTACCAATTGAGGGTGAGAGGGGTTGATATTCCCAAGATGGCTTTCCTAACTCGATATGGTCATCATGAATTCCTAGTAATATCATTTGGGTTGACTAATGCTATGGCGTCGTTTATGGAATTGATAAATAGAGTGTTTAGGCAATACCTAGACATGTTTGTGGTTGTGTTTATCAATAATATTTTGATCTATTCAAGGAGTGAGAATGAACATATGGACCATTTGAGAGTTGTGTTGCAAGTTCTTAAGGACCAACAACTTTTTACAAAGTTTAGCAAGTGTGAATTTTGGTTAAGATCCATAGCTTTCCTTGGTCATATTGTGTCAAGCAAGGGTATTGAGGTAGATCCTAAGAAGACAGATGCGGTCAAGAGTTGGCCTAGACCTCTATCTCCTTCCGACATTAGAAGCCTTTTAGGTTTGGCTGGTTACTATAGAAGGTTTGTTGAGGGGTTCTCCTCCATTGCTTCTCCTTTGACGGCTTTGACTCAAAAGAAAGCTAAGTTTGTGTGGTCAGAAGCTTGTGAGAAAAGTTTCCAAGATTTGAAAGATAGACTTACTTCCGCTCCGGTGTTGACCTTACCGAAAGGTACAGATGGTTTTGTGGTGTATTGTGATGCCTCTAGAGTGGGGTTGGGATGTGTGCTCATTCAAAATGGTAAAGTGATTGGCTATGCTTCAAGGCAACTTAAAGTCCATGAGAAGAATTATCCTACCCATGATCTTGAATAAGCGGCGGTTGTGTTTGCCTTAAAAATATGGATGCATTATTTGTATGGGGTCCAAGTGGATGTTTTCACCGATCACAAGAGTCTTCAATATGTGTTTAGTCAAAAGGACTTGAATCTTCGTCAAGGAAGGTGGTTAGAACTCTAGAAGGATTATGACATGAGTGTCCTTTATCACCCCAACAAAGCTAATGTGGTAGCGGATGCAGTTAGTAGGTTGTCCATCGGTAGTGTGGCTCATGTAGAGGGTGAAAAGAAAGAATTGGTTCGTGATGTGCATAGGTTGGCCCGACTAGGTGTTCGACTAATGGATTCCACTAAGGGTGGCGTGATGGTCCATAATGGGTCTGAATCATCCTTTGTGATGGATTTGAAGTCGAAGCAAGATCTTGATCCTATATTAGTTGAGTTGAAATAGTCGGTACTTAAGAAGTCCGTTGAGGCTTTCTCCCAAGGGGGAGATGGGGTGCTTAGGTACCAAGGTCGATCATGTGTTCTGGATGTTGATGGTTTAAGGGAACAAATTTTAGGGGAAGCTCATAGATCTCGGTATTCTATTCATCCGGGAGCCACCAAGATGTACCGTGATCTACGAAAAGTCTATTGGTGGAATGTCATGAAGAAATATATTGCGGGATTTGTAGCCAAATGTCCTAATTGTCAACAAGTTAAGGTTGAGCATCAAAGTCTGGGAGGCTTGTCCCAAGATATAAGTATCCCCACTTGGAAGTGGGAAGATGAAAATATGGACTTTGTTGTGTGTTTGCCTTGCACCCGAAGGCAACATGATTCTATTTGGGTCATTATAGCTCCAATGACAAAATTAGCCCACTTTATTCCCGTCAAAGTTTCTCATACGACGGAAGGCTATGCCAAGTTTATGTAAATTAGATAGTGAAGTTGCATGGGGTTCCTTTGTCTATAATTTCAGATTGGGGTACTCAATTTACTTCACACTTTTAGAAGTCATTCCAAAAAAGGCTTGGTACTAAGGTCAAGCTTAGCATGACTTTTAATCCCCAAACCGATGGACAAGCGGAGCGTACCATCCAAACATTAGAGGATATGTTGAGGGCATGTGTTATAGATTTCAAAGGTAATTGGGATTTCCACTTGCCATTAATAGAGATTGCCTACAATAACAATTATCATTCTAGTGTCGGTATGGCTCCCTTTGAAGCCTTATATGGTAGGATATGTAGGTCTCTGGTTGGTTGGTTTGAGGTAGGTGAAATTGCTTTGATAGGTCCCAAGCTAGTTTATGAAGCCACTGAGAAAGTTCAGCTCATTAGAGAGAGGTTGAGAACGACTCAAAGTATACAAAATTCTTTTGCCTATGTGAGAAGAAAGGATATAGAATTTGAAGTTAATGATTGGGTCTATTTGAAAATCTCACCCATGAAGGGTGTGATGAGATTTGGCAAGAAAGGGAAACTTAGTCCCCGGTATGTAGGCCAATACCAAATGTTGAAACGTATTGGGAAGGTTGCCTATGAGTTGGATTTGCCAAATGAGTTGGCCCAGATTCATCTGGTATTTCATGTTTCTACGCTTAAGAAGTTTATCGGAGATCAGACATCGATTATTCTCCTAGAAGGGTTGGGAGTTGACAAAAGTCTTTCATATGAAGAGGTTTCAGTAGAGATCCTAGACCAGCAAGTCAATAGATTGAGAAACAAGGAATTAGCTTCCGTGAAGGTTTTATGGAGAAATCATCTAGTTAAGGGTGCTACCCAGGAGGCCGAGGCTGATATGAAGTCCCAATATCCTCATCTCTTTCCTTCTACTCTATTCAAGCTTGAGGTAAGTAGTTCCTCTTGAGTTTTAGTGTTTTGGGAGTCATGTGTGTTATATGTGTTTTTCCATGATTTCCTTATGTTATGCATGTTCTTGAGAAATTCATGTTTAGTAAGAAAATGAGTTTTTATGATTGATTTCCTCATGTTGTTGTGCATTGAGTGTGAGTTGCCTATTTGACTTCATGAGATAAATTGATGAACATGCTTTAGTATGCTTTTGAGAGTAATTGCATATTGGCTTAATGATATTGTGTTGGGCATGTTTCTAGTTGGAGAAGGTTGTTCCTCCTATGAATATGAGAAATGTTGAGTTTTAGGCATAATGAGTTGTTAGATGTAGTTCCTACTTCCTTGTGTTGCATTAATTATGTTTGAGATGGAGTTGAAGTTTCCTCCTTTGAATTGTGAATTATTTTGTTGTTTCATGCATGATGGGCTGCTAGTTTTGAGCCTTTACTTCCATAAGGTGTCTAGATCATCATTCAAGGACGAATATTCCCAAAGGGAGATATTGTAACACTCTGGAAACTAGTAGGCTAAACTATAGCTTATCATGAGGATTAGAGTCGTAAATGTAACTCCCCGTACTTAAAAAATAAAGGGTTTCGTGTTAGAACGTCAAGGTACGACCTCCAAGGACCAACCATTAGCCCTTGATGAGGGCCCCTAGACACTGCCTGGGCAGTGATCAATAGAGGAAACCCACGCCTCGTGGGTCAGACCATGCCCGTGGGTGAGGGGTCGTAGGTCAAGACCCTGAGACCAAGTGTCTGAACCCAGATGACGCTTCACCAGCATGGGCCATGGGTCCGACCACGACCCATCAGTGAGGAGTCGTGGGTAAGGTCCCTAAGAACCAAGCCCCATTCACCCAACCACAGTTCACCAGCACGCCACATGGGTCCAACCATGGCCCGTAGACGTGGTTCCGTGGATGGTGACTTGGGAACAATCTTTAGGAGTTAGTTTAGGGAAACTTTGGGATTTCTGGTTTTAATTAAAATTAAGTGATGTCGTTTTACTCTGATTTTGACTAACTATATTTTGATTTTAGACCCCTAAATTTAGTCATCCTCCTCATTATTCCTAAATCCCAAAACAAAGCCAACTTTTCCCCAAATATTCTCTCTCTAGAACTTCAAGGAAGAAGAAGAAGGAAGTTAGAGCTAGGGTTCAAGGAGCAATGTTTTGTTCTTAAATTCATTGGATTTCATTGCTAAGGTATGGTAGCTCTTCATCTGTGGAGCCCCTTCAAAACCCCAATTTCAAAGATAGAAATTCCCCAAAAGCTAGGGTTTGACTCCAAGTCATGGATTCTTTTCAGAAATGATTCTAATGTTTGAATTACTTTATATTATGATTGAGTTGAGGATTTATTATGGTTTTTATGTTGAAATCCCCAAGAATCCATGAAATCTCCATATTCCCACTGTATGACCTTGTAATGTGGGTGAATTGATGAAAGAAGGATATTATGAGATTATGCTTTTAGTAAATGAGTTATTTTAATTATGTTATTATCCATGTCTAATGTAGTGAATTCTAGATGTGTTGATTGAATATGATCCTTTATCCTTGAAGGGCAAAGTATCATAATCATGCATGATTATGAGATTTATGTGTATGCTTTAAGAACACTTTGAGAGTAAAGTGATTATGATTATGATCTTGTTGTGTGTTGTTGAAAGGCTATTCTCATCTACATAGCTATGTATGAATATGATATGATGTGAAAGGTTTTCACACAATATGATGATTCTAAGGTTGAAAGGATATTCTCACCTATTGAATCTATGAGATATCTTATGAATTATGTTGGATTGAGTGTCAAGACATTCTTCCATGAATATGAACTTAAGTCAAGACTTAATTTGAACTCCGTAGGAATTAATGATTAGCACCGAGTGGATATTGATATGAGATGGAACCCTTCACGATAGTAGAGGCCGGGTTTCTAGGAACAATCTCTTGGGATGGAAGCCCTCACGATAGTAGAGACCGAGTTTCTAGTAGCAATCCCCTTATCCCATAAAATATGTGCCCTCATACGTTTTTAGCTAGTGGATCCACCTAAGCTAAGAGTATGGTTCTACCTTCGGCATGTAGGACAACCCCTTTTTGGTGTGGGGTAGACACCAGATTCCATGTTAAGCTCACACGGTCTATGCCGGTTAAAACTTATTTCCCACTATGATAGTATGAACACGAATATGAATTATGAACTATGGTTACTTAAGAAGCTTTACTTAGTATGGGTGCTATTATGGGGTCTTATTCATGCATTGCACAAAGATGCTTTGAGGGTATTTATGATATTTTCCTCTTATGTTATGATGATCAATGTAATGAATATGCTTATGACTTGTGCTTTTCCACTATCTTCATAATGATGTTTTCACTTAGTAAATTGCATGCATTCATCTAAAATGTCCCTTTTAGCATGTTTTCAATGTTTTCATGCATGGCTATCATACTTAGTGCATTTTTGTACTAACCCATGCTTTTCCTACATTTTCCCTAAATGTAGGGTCCAGTTCTCAAGGTAATCATCGTTGTGGCTAAAGCTTGGATTTGCTTATTCTCCTAGCTTGTTTATGAGTCCTCATGATTCGAGGACGGATGTTATCTTTGTAGTTCTTTTCTTGTATTTCCTTTTTGGACTATGTTGTTTGGGATGTGACCCTAATTTATTTGAATATTGTAATAGATGGCTATATTGAGACAAATCTAGATTTCCACTTTCCTTTATGAAAATTTTGGACTTGAAATGCATTTTTACTTTTTATTATTCTATGCTTATGTTATGATATGCTAAGTGGCTTACATGGTGCCTTTCGGGGTTCTATGTGCCTTGTTACATCTAGAAGTACCCCTGGGTCGTGACACCACATTGATGGAATTCTCATCTGAGTGTGTTTACCAAGAATGTTGACCAAAGTCAAACTTAAACAAAAATTCAAAGGCTAAAAACCAAATGGCTGCAAAGTCACACCGAAAACCTCGAGATTCGTGCCAAGTATGCTACTAGTCTAATTTGGCCGCAACGGAGCTGATGCAACCATCATAATTCACATCTGGGATTGTTTATATAAGTTATGACTGAAATCAACTTTTTAAGTTTCGAAAGCTCCAAAATTGGAAAACGGGCATAAAACCCAAACGAACTACCAGACGACCAAACAACCAGTTCCAACAAGTCGTAAATGACTTGTGGTCGCTATAAGAACGCTCTAAATGACAGAAAGAAGGCATGAACAAAGATATGAACTGGAGGGTCATTACAACATCCACTACTAAAAGGACTTTCGTCTGCGAAAGTAAGAGTTAAGAAGTACATGAGGGCTCAAATTAGCTGGGGAACTGCTCCCGCATCTCTCACTCGATCTCCTAGGTAGCCTCTTCAAGTAGACAATGCCTCTAACTGGCCTTCACCGCATGAATGACTCTAGACCTCAGCTACCTCACATCTCAGGCCAAAATAGCAACTGGCTCCGAAATATAGGTCAGACGATCATCCAACTCAACGACATCATACTGGAGCACATGAGACTCATATAGAACATACCGGCGCAACATCAAAACTTGGAAAACTGGGTGAATAGCTGAGAATGATGGGGTGAAGCTAACTCATAGGCCACATCATCAACTTTCCTCAAAATCTCAAAAGGCCCAATGTACTTGGGGCTAAGATTGCCCCGCCTCCCAAATCTCATCACGCCCTTCATGGACGACACTCGAAGGAATATCCGGTCACCAATGGCAAATCTCAATAGTCAATGCTTGCGATCTGCATAATTGTGATGTCTACTCTGAGTCGTCCTGAGCCTATCCTGAATTAACCTCACATGAACTAAGGCCTCCTAGAACAAGTCTGCATCACGCGTCCTAGGCTCTGTAGATTCAAGCAAACCAACTAGAGTGTGGCAACGCCTACCGTACAAGGCCTCAAACAGAGACATCGCAATGCTAGAATGGTAGTTGTTGTTGTACAGAAACACTGCCAAAATGCAAGAATCGGTCCCTATGACCTCCAAAGTCCATAACACAGGCCCGTAACATATCCTCAAGAATCTAAATAGTTCGCTTCGACTAGCCATCAGTCTGCGGGTGAAATGTTCTGCTAAGATCGACATTGGTGCCCAACTCCTCCTCAAATACCTTTTAAAAGCTGGAGGTGAACTATGAACCTCGATCTGAAATGATAGAAACAGGCACACCATGAAGACAATCTACCTCTCGAATGTAGATACGACCTAACCTCTATGCACTGAAGGAAGTATGAACTGGATGGAAGTGTGCTGACTTGGTCAATCGATCCATGATGACCCAAATGTTGTCGACACCTCAACAACTCTGAGGTAAACCCACCATGAAATCCATGGTGATGTGCTCCCACTTCCACTAAAAAATGGGTACTCTCTGCAACTCACCACCAGGCCTCAAATGCTCGGCCTTCACTTGCTGGCAACACAAGAAATGGGACACATAGTGTGAGATGTCTCTCCTTATACTGCTCCACCAGAAATGCTGCATCAAGTCATGATACATCTTTGTGGTGCCCTGCATCGCCTGTTAAGACTCTATCTCTAAGTGGCACCAGAGACTCATCCTCGAACTGATGATTGCAGAGCAGATCCAATAGGGTTGACTGAACTCCCACATAAGCTTACACTCGACCAGAATCTAAAACATCAAGCCTGGTCATCTGATTGGCTAAGGACCAAATGGCCAAAGCCAAAGGTTACTCTGAAATAGAAAAGGAAGGCTAGACTACCCATACTCCCCGCCTTCCAGCTCAAGGCGTCTGCTACTTCATTCTCCTGCCCGGATGGAAAAGAATAGAGAGGTCATAGACCTTAAGGAACTCAATCTAATGAAAGCTCCTTTCGCACTTCTCCGACCACACAAATGGAACATCCTAGCGAGTCAATCGAGTCAATGGCGCTGCTATAGTAGAGAAACCCTTGACAAAACGCCCGAGTCCTTCCAATCCGATGAAGTTTCGAAGCTCAGTCACAAGAGTGTGCCTGGCCCAACCACGAATAACCTCAATCTTCATCGGATCCACTATAATGCAATCTTTAAACACCACGTGGCCCAAGAATTCTATGGACTCAAGCTAAAACTTGCACTTTGAGAACTTGGCATACAACCGATGATCTCTCAAAGTCTGGAGCACTATCCTAAAATACTGGGCATGCTCACTATGGCTCTGCGAGTATACCAAGATATCATCAATGAACATGATGATGAAAGAATGTAGATAAGACCTGAATACAAGAGTCATCAAATCTATGAAGGCTGCAAGGGCATTAGTCAATCCAAAAGACATCACCAAGAACTCAAAATGGCCATAACGAGTCTTAAATGTTGTCTTAGGGATGTCCATTGCTCCTAATCCTCAACTGATGGTAGCCGGATCTCAAGTCAATCTTAGAAAACACTGCGGCTCCCTGAAGATGGTCAAATAGATCATCAATACGAGGCATAATATAATTGTTCTTTTCCATCAGCATATTCAACTGCCTGTAATTAATACACATCCACATAGTATCGTCCTTTTTCTGCACAAACAGGATTGGGGCACCCCTATGCGATACACTGGGCTGAATGAATCCCGTACCCAAGAGATCTTGAATCTGAACACGGACCTCCTTGAGTTGTGCGGGTTCCATACAATATAATGGGATGGAAATAAGTTGATTACCTAGCTGCAAATCAATGGAAAAATCAATATCCCGCTTCGGGGGTAGGCTAGGAAGGTCGGCAAGAAACACATATGTGAACTCTCAGACCATAGGCATTGAATAACCTATAGGGCCCTTACTACTAGCATCTTTATCATAAGCCAAATATGCCAAACACCCGCCAACCATTAGACTCAGAGACTGTATATAAGAAATAATTCCAATCGGCATGCGACTACGAGGACCCTGCCACACCACCGGTGAAATACCAAGCATGGCTAAAATAATAGTCTTGGCATAGCAATCCAAGACCGCTTGGTGAGGGGATAACCAGTCCATGCCCAGGATGAAATCAAAATCCACTATAGTAAGCACAATAAGATCTGCCTAGGTATCCTGCCCCTAAATAGTAACCATACAGGATCTACAAACCTAATCCACTACTAAAGAATCCCCTACTAGGGTCGAAACACGCAATGGTACCACTAAAGGCTCAAGACTTACCCTAACCGAGGAACACAATAAGCAGACACATACGAGTAAGTAGAACCAGGATCAAATAAGGCTGAAGTGGACTGATGGCATAAGAGAACCATACCTATGATCATATGATCTGATGCCTTGGCCTCTGCTCTAGCTGGAGCTGCATAAGAATGGGCTTGGGCGCCTCTACCACGCACATCCACTCTGCCACCTGCCCTGCTTCCCCAGGGACCTCCCCGAACAGCCTGATGTTGACCTTCTTCTCTAGCTGGAGGGGATACTGCTACTACCGATTTCGCTGCCTGAGGAGTTGGTAAGGATGATCTAGAGCTAGGGCATTCTATGGACCAATGCCCAAGCTCCCCATACGTGAAACAACCCTTTGATGATCTGCCTGCTACTAGAAGCTGGGCACCCCGACCTGATGAACCTATTTGAAACCCACCTCGACCCTGACTCGGTCTAGCATTATAACTACCATGACGGTGCTGGTCACCCTCTGATAACTGCAATGATGCTTGAAATTAGCGACTAGGCTGACTCGATTGGAACCTATGATGAACCCAGTCCCAAGTATCCCTAGGCCTAAGACGGGCCTGACTAAAGCTGTCATCTTGTCTGGCCCACTTGTCGCTGCCCCCGTGGGCCTTGCGACAAAGCTATCCAAGTGTGCGGGCATGGTCCACTACATCCAGGAAAGAGTGGCCTATTGAAACCATAGACTATGACACAATACGGAGTTGCAACCTCAACCCTCTAATGAAACACCTGATTCTCTCCTCATCATGGAGACATGACGGGATAACTCATGAAATCTAGCCTCATACTTAGATACTGCCATGGAGCCCTGCTCCAACCTTGAGAACTCATCATAGAGCCGATCTCTAACGCTCTATTGGATATAATCTAGCCAAAAAAGACTCAGAAAACTATGTCCACGTCACTGGTAGGACCCAGCTGGTCTGGTCTCCACGAAAGAGCGCCACCACTGTCTGGCCGGCCCATCTAACTGATAAGCTGTGAAGTCGCCTACCCTTGACTCCACCAACCCCAAAGTCTGCAGTCGCTCCCGGCAAGTAGTAAGGAATTCTGGGCATCCTCGCCAACTGTCTCAGAAAACCTCGGCGGTGACAGTCTCAGAAACACCACGAGCATCTTCTGCCCCCTTAGTGGCATTAATCAGTCTAAAACATCCGACTGAATGGCGGCTGGTGCTGGCGGCTGCTGAATCTCTAGGGCAGCTGTTGCAGGCTAATCCTGCGATATAGAAGCCGGCTTTGAAACTAATGCTGGGGCCTGCTACTTCTGAATGCCCCTAATAGCCGCTAGAAACTGCATAACTGTAGCCTCAATATTATGGGTGCCAACTGGTGCGGGTGGAGGCTCGGCTGGTCCCGGCCCCATCGGTTGGGGAGGAATTTGGTCTAACTGAGGCTTCACCTCCATCACCGGAGTCCTCCCTCTCTCTCAGGCTGGCGCTCCAGGCCAGCCTCGACCTCAAGGTCGACCTCTATTACGCGTGCGGGCCATCCTTGACTCCACCAACCCCAAAGTCTGCAGTCGCTCCCGACAAGTAGTAAGGAATTCTTGGGCATCCTCGCCATCTGTCCCAGAAAACCTCGACGGTGACAGTCTCAGAAACACCACGAGCATCTTCTGCCCCCTTAGTGGCATTAATCAGTCTAAAACATCCGGCTGAATGGTGGCTGGTGAACCTCTAGGGCAGCTGTTGCAGGCTAATCCTGCGGTATAGAAGCCGGCTCTGAAACTAGTGCTGGGGCCTGCTACTGCTGAATGCCCCTAATAGCCGCTAGAAACTGCGTAAGAATAGCCTCAATATTATGGGTGGAAACTTGTGCGGGTGGTGGTTCGGTTGGTCCCGGCCCCATCGGTTGGGGAGAAATTTGGTCTAACTGAGGCTTCACCTCCATCTCCGGAGTCCTCCCTCTCTCTCGGGCTGGCGCTCCAGGCCGGCCTCGACCTCGAGGTCGACCTCTATTATGCGTGCGGGCCATCCTGTGATACTGTGAAACAAGTAAGATTCCATGAAACCAACCAGACAAAAACACACGAAAATGATACAAAATAAGAAAACTCCGTAAGAACATCCTGTAGCTTCTCAAAGATAAGTCATGGACGTCTCTGCGCTGATCTTTAGGACTCTACTAGATGTTAGCTCTATATAAGTGAGACCGACGAACCTGGGGCTCTGATACCAACTTTATCACAACCCAATTTCTCAAGCCATTATGACGCCTACCAACTCGTCAGTAGGAAAGACAAACCATTTCCCGGAACTTTAGAGTAATGGGAGTGAGGGGGGGGGGAACTATTCTCAACTAAGCGAAGCATACATAAATAGAACACATAAGAGGAAGGCGAAAGCGAACCCAAAATTATATACACAAAAGATACCTCCCAGAACCTGGAAGTCACATGTAAAAACTACTGAAAGAGTACAAGTCCCAAAAGTGGACCAGAGAAACAAGACAACCACAAAATGCAAAAGGAAAGTCAATGTAAATACGGAATGGAGACATGAAATTCCAGAATGCCATGAGCACACCTTCGTCTCTAGAAAAAACTTCTACAGGCTCGACCTCATAGTGGATAGCTAGTCCTCGGACCTGCCCCATGAAAACAGATGTAGAGTGTAGCATGAGTACCAAAGCGACAGGTACCCAGTAGGCATCATAGGCCGACTGAGCAAGAAAGGTAAAAACAGATGAAAAAGATAGAATCAAACACGAACAGAGGTCAATAGAAATAAGAGAAGAACAATCAAAGAGCCAGTCTAAGGATAGTTAACTTAAACCCAGCTAGGTCTTGAATAAGACCTTCTAGGTACACTCACGCACAAACAAACAAGAACCCGAATGAACTCCTAAATGCCTGATAGGTGCACAGAGAAGCCACAACTACGGAACCAAAAGGAAACCCTACTCCGTACTGACACAACCCATAATTCCAACCCAGTCAACAAGTCAGACTTCCATATCGGGCTACCTAGCCTTCCAGCAACTTCGAGGCATTACCAAGCCAGGCTAGTGCCGCGCGAGGGTATATCAATCCCCTCCAAAAGCCCTAATCCAACTGCCCAATAGGTTAACACTCTGAGGGCCCTGCCCAAGCTAGCCAAGTGTGCCATCCAACACTCCTGGGGGCCATGCCCTATCCAGATAGAGTGCGCGGGCCTGTCAACTCCGAAGAGGACCTCAAGTAACTTATATCTTACTACCCAGCCAACTAATCACCTCGGGGGTCCTACCTAATGGCAGCCAGATAAGTCAGCTATTACTCCCGGGGGCCCTGCCCAATGCCAGTAAGAGTGTGGGGGTAAAATGAACTTTGTAGGGGATCTCAAATTCCAAGCTATCGTGGATCGACGTCCACTAACAACGACATCAAAATGGCGAATCAACTCCAAGCCATCGTGGATTGACGTCCACTATAAACTACCTCACACCAGAACACCATTGGATTGCTGCCATGCTATAAAAAATAGAATCACATCATCCGCACGGTCGTTTAGGCACTAAATCATCAAAATCGGAGACATACCAATTTTAGAGTTAAAATCGGGAAATATGGGATCCGCTCCTGAATTTCCAGAATTGACTTTGTAAAGAGGTCCTAAACCCTCCCACAAGCTTGTGTTCCAAAACGAAGCACCTCTCCGGTCTCGGAACAACTCCATGCAACAACAAACCAAAATGCAAAACTTTACACAAAAGAGACTTGGGGTAGCCACTTACAACGCAGATACACCACAATCGGAGAATTTCTGACATGCTTCGAACAATCACCACACTGCCAATGCAAACCCGAACACACCGGACTTCAAATCACCCTAAACGGAGCTCTAGAACTCGAGATATCGAAGTTTAAAAATGAGGTTGAATCTAATTTTTGCTATATAAATAGTAGCAGTTGTGGTCGCTAAAAGCTAAATCTAGTTGCCAAAAGACTAAATTCTGATCGCTAAAGGTCTGCACCAGCAACACCAGATTTTGTTATTTATTTTTTAAAAGTCTCCGAACAGACCCCTGGAATTCGTTCAAGACCCGATGAAAATAAACCAGTTATGCTACCCCACTAAATTCAACATTCTAGACTCAATGACACAGTTAGAATTTCCATACGTGGTCATTTCAACATAAAGTGGGCCCCACACCCAAATGCCAATTTTAGCCAATTTCCACATCGGGCCTTTGAATAAGACCGATGCCCCGGGAAGCGCACGAAGGGTCGCTCTAGACCAAACTCAACATTCCAGAACTAGTAGCCCTGACAGTATTCTCATCCAAGCGCATTTAACAAGAATGCTGACCAAAGTAAAACTTAAGCCAAAATTCAAAGGCTAAAGCGCCAAATGTCCCAAAAGTCACACTGAAAGTCTCAGGACTCATTTCAACCATTCTACTAGCCTAATTTGTCTGCTCCAGAGCTGATGCAACCGTCAGAATTCCCATCTGAGGTCGTTTACATGAGGTTATGACTGAAATCAACTTTTCAAGTTTCAAAAGCTCCAAAATAGGAAAACTGGCATAAAACCCAAAGGAACGACCAGACGACCGAACAGTCAGTGCCAGCAAGTCATAAATGACCTGTGGTCGCTACAGGACTGCTCTAACAGACGAAAAGAAGGCATAAAAATAGAAATGACCTGGAGGATCATTACATTTTATTTGAACGTTGCTTTATGCATAAATAATTACGTGCCATGATACACCCAAATTACATCTCCCGAAAGAAGCATAAGCAGTCGTTGTCTAATAAAGAAATTAACTTTTAGGTTAGGGTCGATCCATAATGAATATGGTTCAGACTTAGGCTAGTTACGATTATTTACATTTAGTCAAATGATTTCCCAAAAAAGTAACAATGAGGGGGGGGGGGGTTTAAGTAAACTAACAGTTTGTTGATTTGTAACACTCAGTAACAAGTAAATAAGATTTGCAGTTTGATATATCAATAAGAGATAAAAACTAGGGCATAAGTGTTCCCCAATCTCTTAACGCACTATTCGTAATAATAGTAACTAGATCCTAGTGTTAACATGCAAGGTTGATAAGTTAGGTATCCCTAAGTGATTGGTCCTCAAACTAGGGAATTTAACCACATAACTTGGTTCGTCTATGGGTGTGTGCTTTACCAACCCTTACCTTTAACCTCGGATTAGCCCTCGCATCACAATTATTAAGGCCAGGCTATTAGATAGCGACTAAAATCAACTAAATCTCCGTTTACAATCCTTTTCTCATTCATTACCTCTTTGGTCCAACAAGTAGGAATGATGAGAGTTCTAAGGTTGCGCACCACTAGAAAGCATTCTAAGCGAAAGGATTAACAATACAGGGTTACACTATTCTGGAATTACTTATTTATAATTCATTAATTGTTAATTGTTCATTGTTCCCACAACCCTAGTTGTGGATTTAGCTACTAATGCTTGAGAATTCACAATTCATATTAGGTTAATAAGATAAACTATGAACATACAATTAGAATAGATGAATAAAGAAATCTTGAATTGAAAATCAAAAGCAAATTGCATAAACAAGCTTCAAGAATTAAATTGTTAAATTGTTTGCAAAGTAATCCAAAAAGCTAAAAACAATAGTCTTGAAAAAGGTCTAATCCTTTAAAATGTAAATTATAACTTATATTTATAGTACTTAAGTCATAAACAAAGTAGGAAATGAAAATAAGGAAAATCCCATTTTGGTAGTTTTCGACCGATGGTGGCCAACGACGGACTGTGGATCAGCCAACGGTTCGTGGGTCATCTCTGTGGTTTAGCAGTTAGAAAAATTCTTGGTCTTATCATCGACGGTTTCCACCTATGGTTCGTAGGTCCATTCACGCTCCGTCCTGCACATCGTGGTTCAAGTTATGGAACTCAACTTTCTGAATCAAATGAAGGCTCCCATCAACGGTATGTCACTCAAGGTATGGGGCGTCAGTTGTCTCCGTGGTTCCACACTTAGGTTGTCAAACTTCTGCTGTTTCAGCTACATTCAACGACAACTGCTTCAAATCGATTTCCTGCAAAATAACACCAAACACCATCATATCTAATAACAAAAATGCCTAAGATGCACACAAACTTTAAGTATAATGCATCAAAAATATCGTTAACTCACGGTACATCAACACCGTCAACTTAAAATCGTTGCTTGTCCTCAAGTGACACACTAAACTCTAAACGACACTCATGGAGAAGAAAACATGCAAACACAAGTAATCACATGGCTTTCTCTATCAATTCTTTCATGTAGTGCAAATCCTCTCATTTAGACTCAATAAGATAACTCATGCGGATAAAAAAATGACATAGACAGACCAATTGACATCACCACATACACTTTAACCAATCACCAAAATACCAACTTTCCAACAATGTAACTAGTGCCCTTAACATAAAGAAATCCTGTTTCTCACTCAAAATTTGATGGTTTAGCTTAAGGATTCAGTAAACACTCAGCTCAGAAGTGAACTTAAATACATTTAGTGCTCAATATCATAGGCTTGCCTTTATTTTTACTGCATAGACTTTTAGATTAGTCAACTAGGATCACTATAGGGATTTCTTAGCTTGTAACGTAGGCTCAGGTCAAGTATGATACATTTTGGTATTTTAGTGACTTTTCTGCCCTCCTTGACATTACATTGGCTATTTACCTCTTTTCACAACCAATTCTGACATCATTTTGTTTTTAGCTCTTTTCATTAACTTATTTCAGCACAAGTGTGACTTTTAACTTTTTTTCATTCTTCTTTTTCTCTTTTCTTCTTCTTTTACCTCTTTTCTTTTTTTTATTCAGCATCAATATCACTCTTTTGTTTCTTTTGGATTCAGTCACACCTTTTACTATCATTTCTTTTTCTACAAACAACTCTTTTCATACCCATTTTATATCAGTTTCCTTCTTCATAACCACCCTCAACTTATGTATTTCACATGATTTGAGGTGCACAATGTCCTAAGTCGGACCAGGGCTGAGATTAAGGTAACTTCTGAATTAGCCACCCTCAACTTAGGATTTTGGCTTAAGTTAAGGTGCACATGTCTAATGAGGTACCAGGGCCAAAACAAATTTTTAGAGAAGGTGAGTTAGGTTTATTGAAAGAAATGGTATTCATTAGGCTAAAAAAATTGGATCGAAGGGAGCATTTATTTATTTTGGTTGGATTCCTTTTAGGCTTAAGTTGACTTATATCAACAAGGCTCTATGATCATTTCCAAATTTCCAGCCTAGATTATCTGAGTAAGACCAACGAGGCAAGTTCTAGATTGGCACATACTACATGAATATACAAAATCACCTCACTCACACTTGGTACATTGTTTCATTATCGAATCATTCAAACATCTAGTTCAAGTTCTAGCTTAAGCCATGCTATCATACGGGTTCCTATCATGACACATAAAGATCCAACACATTCAACACATTAAGCCTACATATGTAGTACAATTCAAAGTTTCAGACATGTATCCATTTTCATGCTCTTATGCCATCATGCTTTCATTCTTTTGGTTTACTTCTACACTTATAAACTCCTAAACATGTCAATTAAAAAATAAAATAAAACAGTCCTTTGGGGGGAAAGAACACGGGCAAGAAAACCCCAAGAGAGGGTTATGAGTTGGGTTAGTCAAACTTCACCCTACCACTCACAACCCATTTACCCCACCCCACGAAAAAATGGTGCAATTGCCCTCAATGCACAAAAAAAGTGTACGACAAAGGGTGAAGCAAACCTATGGCGCATAAGCGCCGAAGACCCATCAAGAAGCGGGTGGGTTCGATTTCCCAGAACTCACTATATTAGCAATAGTGACACCCTCAGTAGCGCCCTCATCAACAGTGGGAACACCATCAGTAGTGCTCCTCGAACCCGATGCACCTGCAACTGCCATCTCACGGGCACTCCGCTGTCGCAACTCATCCACAAAAATAGATTGTCTTTGTGTGGCCTCGAACTACTGCTTCTCTCTCTTCCTTGATCGTCGGGCCTCATCAGCATCTAGATTCTGCTCAGAAGAGCAGGTTAGCTTCCCAACTGCACGGGAAGGGTCAGGTGGTGGCGTCGTATCACTAAACATTATTGTCATCACCACATCACCTGTCTCAACCTTAAGTGTGGGCTCGGGGACATCCTCATCAGGAGCAAGGAGGGCAGCAACATCAGATCAAAGCCTAGTCGACTTCGTCTGGAAAGTAGTGAAATCAATAGTAGGCCGAGGCCTCTCCAATACTCTGAGCTCGAACGCATCTAACTGCTTATGGACTGGCTGAATCTTTGTGTCCTTCATCCTCTCCATGCGAGCCTCTGACTCCTCCAGGGACCTCTGCATCCATGGTCTCATGTACTGCAATAGTGTGGCCATCTGGGTCTCCCATTTTTGGACTCGAGCCAGAGGTACAAAACTAGAACCCGAAGGGGTAGTGGCTCGTGAAGAGCTAGCAGCATGACTAGTGGAAGTGGAGGGGGGAGCCCGTGCCTCTACTGTAGTGGTAGACATAGTAGTATCAACATCCTGCTCGACCTCAATCTGCTCCACATCTCTGGCTAGATCAGGACCCAAAGAAGGTAGGTCAACATGTGGTCCCTTCCTCAGTGTTGTAGGGTTAACATCATCTCTAATGAGGCCGACATCAACAGTCTTTGTCGCCTCAATAAATCTGTCACAATGCCAAATGGGCACTGTAGCCTTCCTACAAAGCTGAAAAATGAGGCACGGGAAAGGCATAGTGGTGGTCATCTTGAATGCCCTCTCATGTATCTCGGCAAACAGAATGCGAGAGAAGTCAAACTCAAGCCCTACCATAATCGCTGCTAGCATTACAGATTTGTCCGAACTCACCACGTTGTCATCCTGTGTAGGAGACAATCTAGTACATACAATGGACTAGAATAACTTCGCTGCCAAGCTCAGGGTTGCCTTTCAGATAGGCACAATCATGTTTCACTCCCAGTCCGTGCTCTCTCCATCCTCAGCAATGTGATGAGCCATCCATCTCAATAAGGCCTCTTGCTACTTGGCATCCCTCAGAAAGACCCCGCTCTGAACCACCCCTATTTTGTAGTCGTACTTTTCTGTATTAATCGACAGAGTGTGGGCTGGGCCATAAATAAAACGACATATTGTCGTCTCAAAGATGTCCATGGAGAACCCCACACAAAAGTAGCCTGAGCTAACGACTTAGCCCATGGTGGCATAATGTTATGCATGGTGGCGACGTAGGAGGCATAGAACTCCCGGACCATCTCATCACTGTATTCGCCCGAACTCTTCGCCATCTAGTTACACTTGTGCTTCTTAAACAACTCATCAATGGTAGGCACAATGTGGAGGCTCCCAGTGAGTACCCTGCGCTCCTCAATAATAATCTTGGCAAATTTTTGTTGCTCATTCCGATACTAACCATCAAAATAGATCTGAAACTGTCCCTCAACATATCATCTGTTTGGCTCAGTAGACAGTATGCTAGGCGGGTCATGAGCCTCTCCGGAGCTAGTGGCATTGGAGGTTGAGGCTGGTGTGCCGTTGGAACATGAGCTGAAATGCGACTTTGTGCTGGATTGCTACTCTCTTGAATGCTAGACCCCTCCTTGGACTGGGTGAGCGTTCCTCATTCGATATGACCACCTGTTTGCTTTGGCACCTCGTGGTCAAGGGGCAGTGGGGGAGCCTTGAGTATGATCCGGTGCGTACTCCTCTCCACTAGACTTGTTAAGGAGTTAGAGCGAGGGTGCTACCGACTTGGACTTCCCCTTACTCTTGTAAGCATGTGCTTCTTTTGGCGCCATTTGACCTGTGGAAGGATAATTAGTAACCAAAGCACTAAAAAAGAACCAAGAATTTTTTTAATATAAGAGTAGCACTTAAACACAAAAAATAAAAAACTTAGGTAGTGACTATTTTTTGGACCGATGGTGGGTACCTATGGACCGTCGATTGAACGATGAGCCGTGGGTCCCCTCCGTAGGTCAGGGAGCCCATTTTTGGGTTGCTGAAGTTGGAACCACGTACGTGCAGAATGGTTCATCGATTGAATAACAGACCGTAGTCCATGTCGTGGTTCACAACTTTGCCATATTTGTGTGAACTGGATCGACAGATCATGACGTACGGTGCGTAGGCTGACCCACAGTCCGTGGGTTGATGCCATCGACCAGTGCTGTATGTAAGCATGGGATTTCACTTTTCATTCAATACATTCAACACAACAATCAACACCTATACAATGTCTAAAACATACATTTCAACACATTACATAGTAGTCTATCATCCCTAGGGTTTCAATCATGCAAATTTCACATTCCAATCAACTTAATTTGAAAATCCTAAGTCATGAAATTCACTTAGACCTCTAACCCACGTTATTTAGTTCAAACTATCAACACACTCACAACACCATCGTCCAAAGGGTAGTTTTAGAACTACTTTTCCCCAATTTTAACATGCAATCATCTACCCACGGTCAAGTACAACTTTGTTACTTCAATTGAAACAATAAAAAATTCAAAGTTTGGGGAAATCGATTACCTTACAATTAAAGCAAAGTTGAGGAGTGTGTTAGTTACGATTTTCTTCTTACGACTCAAGCGTAATTGACACTGAACTGGACCTTAATGCTTATTGTAAGAGAGAAAATATGCTGAGAGAAAGGATTTTGGGAAAACTAGGAGAGATTAGGGAAGATGAAAAATGGATGTGGGGAATATATGGGGGTAGTGGGGAAGGTTAATGGGTGTTTTATGGGGGAAATAATGGTTTCAACGGTTGGGGAAAAGAGGGAAATATGGGGTGTATTTAAAAAATGAAGGGTTTTTATTAAGTTTGGGGTTTGGATCGGGTCGATTGGAAGCCCTAGCTTGGACCCACAAAACCCCATCGACGATCCGTGGGTCAATTGATGGTCCGTCGATGGGTTCCGTGGTTCACCATGACACTTAGTGAAAATTTAGAAAACATACCTAGATCTACGGATGCCATCTACGGTCCGTCGATGGTAACTATAGACCACTGCAACAACATAATTTTGTGGAGATTTCTCTTTATTTCTTTTCCTGCACACGTAGCAAACATTATGACTTCCTTTTTAAATTTTCTACTCTTTTTAGACATGGACCCTATTCTACCCTTATATAGCCAGCACTAACACTCTAAACAAACAAAAATCTATATAAAGTACTAAAAATTTATGAAAACTTCACTACTTAGAAAAGAAAAACTCCTATAGTTGGTTAGATTTTACATCTTGGGTTGCCTCCCAAGTAGCGCTTGATTTGACGTCGAAGAACGAAGTAGACACCTTGATTACTCAGACTTCATCAAGACCCCATTTCTCTATCAACTCCTTGACATTATCCGATTTCCCCAAGTAGATCTTTATCCGCTGGCCGTTCACCTTGAACCTAGTTCCTTCCTTATTCTTGAGTTCAACCGCTCCATGTGGAAATACTTGAGTCACCTTGAATGGTCCGGTCCACTTGGACTTGAGTTTTCCAGGAAACAAGCGAAACCTTGAGTTGAATAAGAGCACCAAATCACCAGGAACAAATTCGCGTTTGTTGATCTTTTGATCATGGTACTTCTTCATTTTCTCCTTGTACAACTGAAATTTCATATGCTTTTAGGCAAAAATCATCAAGCTCATTCATCTCATTCATTCTTTGACTTGATGCGGTGCCCCAATCCAAATTTAGCTTCTTGAGCGCCCACATCACTTTGTGATCTTACTCTACGGGCAGATGACAAAACTTCCCATATACAAGTTGGTAGGGGGAGATACCTATGGGAGTTTTGAATGCAGTGCGATAGGCCCATAGAGCATCATCAAGCCTTCTTGACCAGTCAGTTAAGTTTGCATTTACAGTCTTCGCAATGATTTGCTTTATCTCTCTATTTGTCAAGTTGCCCACTAGACTGCGGATGAAAAGGAGTTGCTACGCTGTGACAAATACCATATTTCTCTAGCAACGCCTTGAGCAACTTATTACAAAAGTGAGAACCTCCATCGCTAATAATTGCCCTTGGTGTACCTAATATGGAGAAGATATTCTTTTTCAGGAAGGCGGTGACACTCTTTCCCTCATTATTTGAAAGCGCAACCTCAACCCATTTAGATACATAGTCAGCCGCTACAAGAATATACTTCATCCCATTCGAACTCACAAACGGACCTATGAAGTCAAGACCCCAAACATCAAACAACTCAATCACCAATATCGGGTTCATTGGTAGTTCTTACTTCCTCGAAATTCCTCCTTCTCGTTGAGAACGATCACATGACTTAGCAAAATCATGAGCATTTTGATGGATGGTATGCCAGTAATACCCACACTGTAGAATTTTATGAGTAGTCCAAATACCACTATGGTGCCCACCAACAAGTGATGGATGATATGCCTCTAGTATACTCATCATCTTAATCTCTGGCACACAACGACAAATAATCCCATCCGCGCAAACATGAAATAAGTAAGGCTCTTCCCAAAAGAATTTCTTCACATTAGACATGAATTTTCTTCTTTGGTGGAATGACATATCCGAAGGCACCAAATAACTTGCCAAGTAATTAGCAAAGTCGGTGAACCAAAGAATAAGGTCATAAGAAGCAGCCAATACCCGTTCATCAGGGAATGCATCATTTATCTCAACTCCATCTTCTAGCTTGATCATAGCTTCCTCCTCTAATCTGGACAAGTGATCGAAGACTTGATTTTTGGTTCCCTTTCTATCCTTCACGTCAAAATCGAATCCTTGCAACAATAGTACCCATATAATCAGTCTAGGTTTCACATCCTTCTTAGCCATAAGATACCTCAATGCAGAATGATCTGTATGCACAATGACTTTAGTGCTAAGCAAATAGGATCTAAATTTCTCAAATGCTAAAACCATAACAAACAATTCTTGTTTAGTCATAGTATAGTTCAATTGAGAAACATTAAAAGATTTTCTTGCATAGTATATAGGATGAAGAAATTTCTATCGCCTCTGCTCCAGTACTATGCCAAGCGCTACCCCATTTGCACCACACTTCACTTCAAACGGTTGCCCCCAATTCGGTGAAATAATGACAGGTGCAGAAGTTAACTTTTATTTCAACTCCCTGAATGCTCTTAGACAAGCATTATCAAACTCAAACTTAGATTCCTTCTCAAGTAGCTTGCACAATGGGTGTGCAATTTTAGATAAATCCTTTATGAAAAACCTGTAGAACCCTGCATGTCCAAGAAAACTTCTAACACCTTTTAATGAGATGGGCGGTGGGAGTTTTTCTATCACCCCAACTTTAGCTCTATCAACTTCAATACCTTTCTGTGAAATCCGATGACCTAGAACTATACCCTCTTTCACCATAAAGTGGAATTTTTCCCAGTTGAGCACAAGATTGCACACTTCACCCCGTTTTAGCACCTCCGCCAAATGAGTCAAACAGTCATCAAACGAATCAAAAGAATCACCAACTACAGAGAAATCATCCATACATACCTTTATCGTGTCCTCCACCATATCAGAAAATATCAACATCATGCAACGTTGAAAGGTCACCGGAGCATTACATAACCCAAACTGCATTCTCTTGAACGCAGAAGTCCCATAAGGACAAGTGAAAGTTGTCTTCTCTTGGTCTGAATGAAGCTATGGAGATCTGATTATAGCTCAAATACCAGTCTAGAAAACAATACCAACCCTTTCAAGCGAGATGATCTAACATCTGATCCATGAACGACATTGGGAAGTGGTCTTTCTCAATCCATGCATTGAACTTGCAATAGTCCATACATACTATCCAACTAGTTACCGACCTCATTGGAACAAGCTCATTCTTAGCATTGGGAACCATAATGATTCCTCCTTTCTTTGACACGCATTGAACTGGGTAGACCCAACTACTGTCAGCAATAGGATGTATAACTCATGCATCTAACCACGTAATGATCTCCTTCTTCAAATCTTCCTGCATCGGGGGATTCAATCTCCATTGATTCTCAATACTTTGCTTTTTGTCCGGTATGAGTTGAATTTTGTGAGAAAAAATGCTCGGTGGGATCCCAATAATGTCTGTAATAGTTCAACATATAGCCCTTTTAAACCGCTTTAATACCAAAAATCAAAGCTTTTATTTTCCTTTCACTCAAGTCAGCAACAATAATAACAGGCAAACTACTATTTTGTCCCAAGAATACATACCGCAAGTGGGATGGAAGAACCTTAAGTTCTAATTTCGGAGGCTCATCAATGGATGGTTTTGCTGGTGGGGTGTCTCGATTCTTCATATCTAATTCCAACTGCTTTGGCTTGTAACAAAACAAAACCTCCTCAAGTGCAATAACTAACTCAGTATAGTCATCAATACCATCACTATCAAAATTCATCATCACACTACTAGTGCCTTGACACCTAACTTCTCTTTCGATAGACACTTCAGGTTTTTGCTCAACAGTATGATTTACTACCAATACCATCTTGAGATCACTTTCATTCTTCATAGACAGACAACTATTAAAAGTTACCTCTTCATTGTTCAATCAAAACTTCATTTGTCCTCTCTCCATATCGACCAACACACACCCAGTAGCAAGAAATGGTCTCCCTAAGATGATGGGGACCTTAAAATCAACCTCACAATCTAGTATCACAAAATCCACCGGAAAGATGAATGACTCAACTTTCACAAGGACATCTTGGAGCAGTCCAATAGGTCTCTTCACAATTCTATCACCCATAAGTAAACATATTGCAGTCGGCACAGGAGCTCCTAAACCCAACTTTTTATAGATCGACAATTGCATCAAGTTAATGCTAGCACCCAAGTCACACAGGGCCTTCACAAAGTGCAACATACCGATAGTATAAGGACTAGTTAAAGCTCCAGGGTCCTTCTTCTTTTGTACAAGTGACCTAGTAGCAATGGCACTATAATATTGCAACTTTATTTACTCTCAAAACTGACAACCTTCTTTTTGGTCGCCAAATCTTTCGTGAACTTCGCGTACCCTGGCCATTTTTCAAGGTCCTCAATCAACGAAACATTTATGGAAAACTGCTTCAATAGAGCTATGAATCTATGATATTTCCCCTCTTCAGCCTTTTTCACCAACCTTATGGGGAAAGGAGGTGGAGGTCTAGGCATGGGGATAATTTTTCTTGTCACCTCAACTTCTTCCTCTGCATCAACTTTTGGATCCTCAACTTCATTCTCAACGCTCTCTATCGCACTTTCCATATCAATTGGCATGGGGGGAATCTATAGTCTACTTTCCACCTCGAGTAGTGTCTGCCATGCAATGACCATCATTTTTTGGGTTTTGAATTTTATTGCTAGGAAGTGTTCCTGGATGACGTGGGTTCATAGTCATGGACAACTGACTAAACTGCTGCTCAAGTTGCTTAATCGGTATTGCATGGGCATCAACTTTCTAACCAATTTCAGATAAATCATTATGCATATCCTTCACATTGTCATTAGTTAATTCAAACCTTTTCATCATATCCTCCATGCAAGTTATACTTGATCCAACATCTCTATTCCCAGTGGAACATAGGGCCCACTTTAATCATTTATGTTACCATAGCCATTCTTATTGTAGTTGTTGTCACGATTGAAGTTCCCATCATGGACATAGTTCCCTTGACGGTTGTAGTTACCATAGTTCTAATTTTGGTTTTCTTGACCTTGGTGCCAATTATCCAAATTGGAACCTTGGGCGTTGGTTCGGAAACCCCCCGTCTGATCATTCACCAGATTCACATCTTTCATATAAAAGTACTCATCAACTGGTGGTGTTCTAGGTTGGTAGTTCACAACATTCACTTTGTCTGCACTTCCACTCACATGTTTTAATACCAAACCAATTTTTGTTCTCATTTGGGCCATCTGCTCACGAATATCATCATTTGATTGACTTGGTGCAGTTTGGACAACAAACGTGCTCTACTAGTATTAGCCTTTCTGGTGCTCTATGCTTATTGTTTTTGGAGGTCCTCTCAAGTTTCTCAGCAATCTCCTCAAAGGTGCATTCCCCATAAGATCCTCCAGCGATAGTATCTAGCATAACCTTTCCATTATCATCCTGTCCTCTGTAGAAGTACTCTTTCAGTGACTCATCATCTATGTAGTGGTTTGGCACACTCCTCATGAATCCAGTGAATCTATCCCACGAACTACTAACCGACTCTCCGGGTAGTGCCATGAAGTTATTTAGTTTATCCTTGAGATTCAACTTCTTGGACACCGGAAAATATCTCACCATGAACACCTTGTGCAGCTGGTCCCATGTATATAGTGAATTGTATGGAAGCTCATAAAACAACATGGCAACACTGATACGCTCAAATTACACCTCCCTAAAGAAGCATAAGTGATCGTTATCAAGTAAAGAACCCAACTTGTAGGTAGGGGTCGATCCCACGAGGAAAATGGTTTAGACTTTACTTTAACCACAATTATATTCAATTAGTCAAATTACTTCCAGAAACAAGTAATTAAAAGGAGGGGTTTTGTGAAACAAATTGTAAGAATTCAATAAATAATCAGTAATCAAAAGTCAGTTTTGGTTGTTATCAAGATGAGAGAAATAACTAGGGTATACGTGTTCCCCACAAGCTCATAACGCAGTAATCCTAGTAAT
>JAJOOR010008949.1:0-36924 GCA_036250505.1 Solanum acaule
ATCTGAGTAACCTCTAAAAGTAGTCTAACAATGTTCTATGACATAGTAATTTTGTCGTACAAACAAGATCTATAAACTAAAATTTAAAAAGCACTGTTTAGTGGAGAAGGCATAAATGAAGAAGATTATATGTAATACTAGTAAAAGATAACAACAAATAGAAAACAATTATTTATTTGTAATAATGGTGGCATTCAGACAAACTTGCAACACGCACCTCCATGAAGTACCTGCTATATTTCAACTACATAAATTCAAATAACTTAGTGGACCAAGAGTTACGGAACACACATTAAGCAAAAATTATGCCAACCAGGCTTGAAAACTAATTCAGGTTATGTTTATTCAAATGCAAAAATGGTTGTGGAGGTTCAATGAAGAAGATAATGCACTTTGGATAAAGGGCATCAGTGTTAAAAAAAATGGATTACCAAGTCACTGGATTTCTAAAGCCTCGCCCTCTCCTGTTGGTATTAACATTTCGAAAAACATAGGCCAATGGGACTTTTTTGGGGAGCACATATCCCTGCAAGTAGGAAATGGAAGAAAGATTTGATTTTAGCAAGACACTAGGATTGGACAGTCCCCACTGAAGAATTTATTTCCTGCTCTTTTCCGTAGTACCATTCAACGGGTAACTTCCCTTGCAGATCTCAGGCAAGCTCAAGATTGGTGCATCCGTATAAACCTAAACGATTGGGAAATAAAAGTGTATTACCAATGCTTCAGATGTTGTACAATATACCTCCTTTCTTACAGAGATCGGATCGCTTCATATGTTAATGGCATTCCAGAGCTGTCTTCTCTGTCAAGAGTTGCTTATCTTTTCTCTCTAGATCTCCCTCTTCTAGTGTTTGTCCCTCGACAACTCTTTGGAAAAGTAAAGCTCCTCTAACGGTGAAGTGTTTCATTTGGATCCTGGCTAATGACAAATGTCTGACTTGGGATAACCTACAAAGGAGAGGCATTCAACTTTGCATTAGATGCATTATTTGCAAGGAAGAAGCAGAAGGTGTTAACCATCTTTTCCTTCATTACAAAATTGCATCCATGCTTTTGAATATGGTTTTCAATTTTCTAAAAATCAAAAAATGGTGTATGTCATGTTCATGTTCAACTATGGGTTTTCTACATGCTTGGCAAAGGAGAGGCATAGGAAAATCTCGTCTTACCATGTGGAATTCTATTCCTGCAGCAGCCGTATGTTGGGTCATTAGGGAAAGAGCGAAATGTTAGATTTTCTTATGACAAAAAAGATACAGGAGGAACTGTAATGATTGGGAATTGGAAAGGGCAATTCAACTCATTCAGCTACTTGGCAATTTCAGTGATCTAGGAGAGGGGTCTGGCAGGTTGTTCTGGATTCCACAGAACAAAGTAATCATTTCAGACAATAATTGCTACACGTTTATGATTGCATCTAGTTCATTGGAGCAGAATCATAATGGGTGGCCATCGAGACAGATTTGGACAACTATTGCACCATACAAGATTGCCCGCTTTTGCACTAAACCAAACAAAATTCAACTCCTTAACCTCTCAAACCTAAACAGAAATCTTTGTTTGCACTAAACCAACTGAATTCTTCATTAGCCACATCACTGAATATAAAAACAATTATAGAAGGTACTTAGATTTGCACCAATGCAATATAAGGACATATATTTAAGTCGAATAGCATGTAATCGAGAGCAACTATCTTGTGTCTTTTTTGGCTACATCCCCTAGACATCCATTTTAGGTCCACTAATCTCATAAGAACCAGCTGATTCAGCAAATTTTTGATTAAAAAGTGAATTTGAAATCCTGATTCAAATGCAAATAAGCAGTTTTGAGATTAAAATTCAAGTTGCGCAACTAGCTTCCCTATACTGAATTTCTAATTTTCTATCATGAATGGTGACACTTAGAGCCTGTTTGGATTGACTTAAAAAAGTAGCTTTTAAGTCAAAAATAAAAAGTCAAACTGAAATAACTTTCAAGTCAAAAAAATAAAAAGTAGGGGGAGACCTACTTTTGGTTTTTGAATTATTGTAAGTCATTTTTAACTTATTTTAAGTCATTTTTTACCTTGCCAAACACTTCCTAACTTATTTTAAGTCATTTTTGACTTATTTTAAGTTATTTTTTATATTTGCCACACAAAGTAGGTTTGACCAACTTTTAAGCCAATCTAAACACCCTCTTAGTATATTTACACTGCCTAATTAACAATTAGTACAAACTTTTCTAGCTATACTAATAATTAATGTACAAGCTTCAGTGAAAAAGGGTAGAGGAGTGGGCCCATTATCCACCGAGTTTAGAAGGATGTGATTGGTCCAAAAAGGCGGGTCACAGATGGATTTCTTGGTTATCAAAAAAAAAAAGTGTGTGAATAAGGGAAAAACAAATGTATATATAAGTAGGCAGCACAAGAAAACACAACTATAAGAACAAAATGACAATTATATCAACAAATAAATAGGAAAAAATAGGATTAAAAGAAATGTATGCTATTGTCAACTTAAATTTCTAATTCAAATGCAAATATGCAGTTTTTAACTTTCGAATTCAAGCTCTATGACCAACTTTCATATGTTGAATTTCTAATTTCCTACTAGTAGTTGTAACAGATCAATTATTACGTTTTTAACGAACAAGTTCATTAGACTGTTTTACCTGACAATTAGAAATAAACTCCCCACTTGCATTTATTTTTTAGCATCTCCAATATATATCTCATAGACAATGAGCACACGCCATAGCCTCTGTGCCCGCACTAAACCGTGATAAAGCTAGGTGAAACTTCCCACCTGTACTGCACCTAACTCGTGATGGGGTTTTCTAAGACATCTCTCCTTGGCAATCAATGAATCCGTCCTCCTTAAACCAGATTTGGCACACCACCACATCATAATGCCAAATTGACAAAGCTCCAGAGAAAGTTAAAGCTAGATGACACAGGTTTTATTCAAGTAGACCTTCAAGCTAGTGTGTTTAAATTACACTGGTACAAATAGGCAGCATTGGCAGAATAAGCATCCCACTGAAGAAGACAGTGGTAAGGGAAAACGTAGAAGAAGACAGGAGCATGTGAAGCAATCATAGTACAATACAAGAGTATATAGAGAGGGAAACAAACAAGAGGTATAAGGAGAAAGGAAGATGGTACAAGGAATCAACATAGCTCCATCAACAAAAACATATTCATACTCATGAAGGCTAAAGAAAAACCCATGCAAGTGGAAATACGTTGAGACATAACTTGAGATCAAAAAATGAAAGAATTTCCAAATTATGTTACACAAGTATCAAACTGGGTATGTTGTTGGTGTTACTATTAAGTATCAAACTGACCGGCAGTCAAGCATATTAGACACACTAGCAAATTAGCTGCAAACTTTCTATAGATAACACTCCAATTCAAAACACAATGTGGGAGGAATCAGAACGTAGTCAAAAGCAGCCGTAAGTGACTACAACAAGATGTAGGAGTGACAAATGGTCAGATTAGGAATTCTTCTTCAAGTCTAAGTTCCTTGCTCCATTGATTTTAATACATCATGCCCGATGTCATTTTGCTAGATTTTCTCGTGTGCCTAAGGCAATGCATCATAGAGACAAGACAGATAGATTTAAAGTTACGTATATGTTCATATCCAAAGGAACTTTATGTTGCTATAATCACTCCTGAGATAAGACAGATAGTTTTTAAGTTAGGTATATGTTCATATCCAAAGGAACTTTATGTTGCTATAATCACTCTTGAGATCCCAAGGACAAGATATTCTATAATAGCTAAAAGTTCAATTTAGTGAAACTGTCTAAATCCTATGGAAGTCAAATGCCAATCTAACTAATTTGCCATAGAAACTCACTTTGATTTAAAAGACTTGATATTTTGGATTGTGAGATTAATTAGAGGTTTAGATATTAGTATCAGATGAGACAATAACTTGTTTTTTTGAGTGTAAGTTGAAACAAAAAAAACTGGCAAACTAGCTACCTGTCTCTTGCTCCTTTTTCTGCTCATGGATCATTAATCTTTCATTCAAATTGCAGAAAAAAGAAAAAACAGAGGAACAAAAAAAACACTCGTGCAGTTCCTATTTATGTGTCTTGATTTCATAAAAATGCCACCTTTCTGAATTTGGCAAGTTCTTTATTCTAAGACTCCCATTTTACCCTTAGTGACACTCCCTTAAATGAATGGCATAGCATATTTAAGACTACACAGATTCAAAATTCTTTTACATTCTTTTTTTTTGTTTCAAAATTCTTTTACATTCTTTAACTGTCTCCAGTCCAACTAGGACACAAAATGAAATAAAAAAATGTAATATCTATCCCTGTTGCCCTACTAGAACTGAGCACAATGGGATAATTCTGTAAATACATTTAATGCGGAACGATCTCAATTACATATTATTTTCAAGAAAACCTCTCCACACAACTTAACAAAAATATATATATACACAACATCTTGCTAACGAATACCTTTTACTGATCCCAAAAGAAAAAATCTTGCCAAAGAGATTATAGTGTGACATACAAATTAATATCATAGTCACTTCCCAAAGTAATAATTCTGACAGAAAAGTGAAGAATCAGAGTTCAACAAGAAAGTAGAACCAAGATTATGGGCTATTCAACATCTAGTTCACAGAAAATCAACCTGATAAAATGATCAAACAGCCAGATACAGAAACTTCAGAAAAACCTCTCCATATACCCTATAATCTAACCAGCTACAAAGCAGATATTGTCAGTAGTACCCTTCAAGTTCTGCAGTCAACCCAAAGTGTAGTCTCCAAATCAACAACTTAGGAGTGCCCTGACAGTTCTACTACTTCCTTTTTGTTAGATAACTAATGTTAACATAGCAAGAGTAATTAGCTACACTTAATGTCTAATGTAGTTCAGATTCCAAAATCAAGTAAACTAGCTACATACATTATAAACAATACCTAAACAATAATTCAGGGGTAAGACGTTAGTGCTCATGCAAACCCCAATCTCTTCCTTGTTCGTCTCATCCCTAACACTCTTTTGAATAACAAGAAATCAGTTGTTCCGAGATTGGACACTCTGTGGACAAAAGGGACTCATTTTTTACACTCTAAACTACAGTCTTTTAGCATTTTCAAGAACCATAAGGCCCTAATCTACTCTAAAAAGGTGATTTTTCCCGCAAAAACATCAGATCCACAACTCCAATACTTACAAAAGAAAGAACTGACCACATAAAAACAATAAAAACAATAAAAACCCACAAATATCAAAACTAAGGGTAAAAAATAGAGAAACAGAAAAGCACCCACATACCGTTGCAGGCCAAGCTGGAAACCCTTTAACCTTAGCAAGCACAAGATCACCAACTTTCCACTGACGGCAAGCTGCAGCAGCCACCGCCGCTTTACTTGAACCTTTTCTTCGACTGGGCGCCATAGAAGCTTAGAACTAATCAAAGCAGCTATGCACGCTCTACAAATAGCACAAAGGAACAAACTTTCGAAGGATTCCTAAACGTAAAGAAACCAAAACCTCTCACTTGTCCACACAATTTAATATGTTGATTCTGAGGCATTGATAGGTCAACACACCCCAAAAAAAAAACCAGAAAATTCACAAATTGAACAAAGGCCAAAACCCAAAACCCAATTCTTCAAATGAAAAGAGTAAAAATAGCGGTGTGTTTTAAAACCCTAACCCTAAAATGTTTACAGAGAAAAAAAGGGGTAGAGAGTTTTATGGCAAAAGGCCGTTCACAAAATGAGAGAAAAAAAAAAGTAAAAAAGAAACAGATATGAACGTGGAGAGTACTATGGGGTTTGCGGGGGTGGGTGGGTTGCTAAATTGCACCGAAGAGGTGGGTATAGGTAAGAATTTTGAAACGTATATTGCTATCGTGCACGTGGTGCGGATATTAAGGGAATTGGGTTTTTTTTTTTTGTTTTATACGTGTGAAAGCACGTGACTCAACAAACTTGTTATTGACACCTGGGCTGGATGTGGCAGATGCTCAATGAAACCTATAAATGGGCTTAAGGCCCATACAATTGGGCTACAATTGAACACCATTTTCAGCAATGATATAAGAGTAAATTACACTTCATAACTAAACTAAGCATCTATATTAGGGAGACAACGAGAGAGTTGCCCGGATAATAAGCACCCCTCACCTTCAATCTAAAGGTTCTGAGTGTGAGTCACCATGGGAGCAAAGGGGGAACTCTTGAGGGAGAGGTTAAAAAAAACATATATATTAGCATAGGGATTCCTACGTAATTGTACATGTGACGGAAAAAAATCACTTAAAATGATTGTATGTGTATATAATGTATCTATATTATATAAATAATGTATAACTATGTACTAGAGATATATGTATGTATATGTATATATACACATTATTTATATGATATTTATACATTGCAGTAGTTCATCTTTCTCAATGAGTGATTGATTTTTTTCCGATTCCGACTAACTCAAATCTACTCTAAACAGTCCCAAATTTTGGTATGATATTCTCTTAATATTTCAAGTCTTGATATATTATTCACTCGAAACGATTCATACTTGTGATTGGTCGAATTTTATAATTTGAGCTTTGAAGCTCTTCAATGGTGGAACTAAAAACTAGTCGTCATGAAGTGTGAGTTTGATCACAACAAACAACTAAGTACAATTACATATTAGAATCAAAACTGTTTATAGAGAAGAAGAAGAAGTAGTAGTAGCACTCAAAGTAGCTGAATGAGTGAGGCCCACTAACCTATAAATGTAATAAAAAGAGTCGAATGACCATTTTTGTATAATAAATGATGATTGAGTTTTTTTTATAAGAAATTTTTTTCAATAGATATTTTGGCTATTTTTTTCTTTTATAATACTATTTTTGTATATTTTAAGTTGTCCGTTTTGAACTTTACACACCTCTTAAGAAAAATTATTAATATGAATATTTTTACCACAATATTCATATTAATTTATATACATTCTTAGATTTTGAAAAATATTTTTAAAACAGGTAATTAAAATAAATAATATTATATATTAGGAAGAAATGTGGGTTAAGAATCAAATCCATAAATTTGGGCTTAAAGAAAGAAAAAAATGATTACTCATATATTTTCTATATATATTACCTCATTCAGTTTCAAGTTTGTAAATCTCTCACTTTAATTTATCATTCAAATTTGATCGAAAAAAATAGAGGTGTCACAATGGCTTTAAAGAAAGTCAATCCATCATTAAACACCAACTAAATTGTAGTATTAAATCAATTGTGGACTTCATTCATTAAATACTGACTAAATTAATTATTTCAAATTTGTAGTGAAACAAATAGTTCAAATTTTGTGTTAAAAAATTAACGAGAAGAGTATTTTATGGAAAAATGTTCTAGTGCTCAAAATGATCTAACGGGTCGTTACACATGTTGACATTTCTATTTTTTAATAAGGCGCAAGGTCGTGGTGACTAAGAAAATAAATTAAACTAAATTTGAAAGAATTTAAGAAAAAATTTAAGGAGTCATCACCTAATTTTAGAATAATTAGGAAACCAATTAATAAATTAAGAAAAAATTAGATTATAGTTGAGGTTCAAGTTATTCCAAAAGAAATTTATTAGCACCTTTCAAAATTCATAATTATAGGTCCCAGCTGAACTCTTCTTCTTTTTTTCAAATTGAGAAGAAATATACACAAATAAAAAGTAAAACAATAATATATATGAGATACGGTCTAATATTTGTCTAACGTTAATAATTACATGCAAATGAATTAATTTTTTTAATCAAACTTCATTCAAATATCTTCTTCGGGAAGCAATATTGAATATTAGTAAAGACACCTAGTAAAAATGTTAGACTATTAAGTAATGGACAAATATTAACCAAAATAAATGAAGGAAATAATAACTAAAAAAAAATATGTCTTATGAACATGAGAGACTTTGAAAATTGACAATAATTTCTTTATCGGTCAATTTCAACTTATAATGTATAATATGAACTTAAACTAAAATTTTCGTCTATTAAAATAGAAAAGCCTAAAAATTGACGGAGAAATTTTTTCATTAGCCAATTTCTAATTTATTCAAATTCTATATGATTAAATCAACAATAAAAATAACACAAAACTCACTAAGCTAAACAATTCATTTATTAGAAAAGATTAAGAACATATAAAATTAGCCCACTAATAACATAACATTTTAATAAGAAGAAACAAGAATGGTAAAACAGATGGATAAACAACAATTAATAAATGACTAAAACAAAGAAGATAATAATGACGCAAATATTGAATAAATGGAACGAATACACAGTCAACTCAACTCAATATGAGAGTGACCAAAAATTCAAAATACACCAAATCAATAATAACATAGCAATATTATAAGGTAAACATGGCAACAAATAATTTAGAAATAAAAATTGAGGCAAAAAAATAGTTTAACACATAACACAATGGCACATAGAACATAAAATGGAATAGTGAAGTGTTATGGGGTGTAGGATCAAGTAAAGGCTTGCATAGAAAATTTAAAAGCATTTTATCTATAATATCATGGACTCAAACTATGGGCTATTAAAAATGTGTCTAAAATCACGAGGTCATTAAATATTTGTGAATATAATTCTTTATTTGTATTTAAATGTATTTCTACAATGTATTAAAAATATTAAAAATGAATAAGAAGAAATATAACTAATATAATAAACGACATGTAAAAATTACAATTTAACCAAAAAATAATATAATAATTTAATCAAACCGAATCAACATTGTAAATATATTCAAACGATTATGACCAAAACAATGTAATCAAACAGTCCATTCGGTAAACTACAATCTATGTTCTATATGACAATCCATTCAACACCATTTATAGTGTTGTTAGTGAATAATCAGTCCATAAAAGTGTTCTTTAAAATAATTTTTTTATGGGGTTATTCTTGCATTTTTCCTTAAAACTCTCATAAATTATATGTGTTTTATTACTTTAATAATTCAAGGATATTAAAGATGATTTAGTAAAAAATCTTCTTACTTTTCAGGAGTAATTTTTTAAAGGTTCTCCAACACAACCCAAATAACATGAATCGAAAGGAATAGTATTTTAGTTTTACATATGAATTTAGCGTTGAATTGGTTCAGGTCAATTCTCTTTTAATTAAATTTATATCTGTTAAATTAAAAATAAAAAAATGTATCTATCTCAAGTTGAATTTTTCAGCAGTAGTAATTTTTATATTTATATGGTGAAAATTTTACAATTTTTCTATTAACAAATATAATTATATGACTTTAATGAAAATAAAAATAAATCATTTATATGAAGATGCATAAAATTTAACCCTTAGATTAAAGGGTTACAACGAAATTAACAAAATACACAACATAACTATTGAACTTCTTTGTGGTATGATAACTGTAGAAATAAAAGAAGTTGCTCACTCTGCTTTACTGATAAAGGAAATAGTGAGAATTGAATGACTATTATATGAAAATGAAATTAGTAAAGTAAGAAACGAGACGGTAACATTAATGATTTTTTTTTATATCTTGATATACTTCAAATTAAAATAAGATTCAATATTGCACTACATTTTACTACCAATCATATTTCTTTAAATATTCATCTGTTCTAGAAGAAGCAAAATAGAAGCCATCTTCTTGTACCTTCCAATGACATTCATACATACCAGGGACTCTCCCAATATCACCATATGTTCCTTTACAATGTTTAATTATGTGTTTGTTGAAGACATCAAATGTCAAAGTCTTTATTATTCCAATAAAAATGACAGAAAAATAATGTACGATCGAAAATTTGTAAATCAAAATAAAAACTATACTCATCATTTGTGTAATAACTTTATATCCCAAATCATCATTTTTAGATTGACAACGAAGAGTCAAAGAATTAGAATGTTCAGGGAGAGCATCATGAATGTAAACAAAATATGTAGGAAATGGCCATGCATTTGCTAGTACTAGGTTCAATACAAAGATGAATGAGAAAATATTGTTAAAATAATTCATATTGAGTGATTATTTTTTTTTGTTGATGGTCAAACTATATGATTTCATCTTATATATATACATAAAAATATGAGACAAATTTAAAATTATTTGACCTCCTTAGATTTTGTTAATTTAGTATTAAGACAATAAACCTATTATGTTATAAGAATATTCGCATTATAGTGAATATTCACTTATAGATTCCTTTGGAGATCTATAAACTCCATCCATAATCAATAAACACAACAATAAGTATCTTACAACATAGAAATCAACAAATTAATTTGTATTAAATATTTTATAACTTATTTACTCCAATGCTACAATACATCAAATAAATTTTAGATCGAAAAAAAAAAATTACTTTTATTTAAACACGTAACTGTTTATTTTAAAAATAAGTTTAAGCACATTAAAAAGTGTTTTTTAGTCACTTTTTAAAAGTCAATTCAAATGGGCTCTAAGTTAGTATTTCCGTATAAATAAATTAAAATTTCCTCATTGTAAAATATCCCTCAATCTCTAATCCTTCAAGAAAAATAATAAGTCTTTTCATGCTATGCATAAGCCAACATGTTATTTATAAAATATTTTTGATATTTTTTCAGTGTGTGATATTTTTGATCCCGTATTAAAAAAAGATGGCCCGTCAAGAGTGTAAAGGATTCTCCCTTTTCATAGCATGTAGCAAATAGGAAATACTTTAAGGGTCTGTTTGGAATGCCACCATGTAATTGGAGTTGGTGTAATTACTAAGATAGTAATAACCAGCCTAGTAATTACACAACCTAGTAATTATGTTAGTATGTTTGTTTGCTACAATGTAATTACAAGTGTAATCATAAGGTTATATTGAATTTTAAAAATAAAAAATTAAATATTTAAAATTAGAATATTATATTAGACAAACAAGGGTATTTATAAATGACACTAAATTGAATATTTAAGATATATATTGTCTTTTGAAAATATATTAATTAAAAAACATATGTTCTTAACTAATATTCTAAAAAATAATGGATTTATATTTTTCAATTTAGTATATTTTAATTAAATTAATCATAAAAACTAAAAGTACAAAATTTATATGAACATCATGAAAATGCATGTTTGACAAAAAGATTAATATTATAAATATAATGTTATAAAATTATAAAACATTTGACAAAAATATAAGGGATAAGGGTCTGAAAAAAATACCCCAACTTTGGTCGAATTTGCTGTTGCGATACTAAACTTTCATGAGGACCTATTACCTCCCTAGACTATTTAATATCGTATTTTAAACATATATATTTGCCCACGTGGACATAAAAAATAATGTAAACTTATAAATAGTAATGTGTCCACGTGGGCACATATATACCTTTAAAATATAATATTAAATAGTTCAGGGGGTAAAAAATACGATATTAAATAGTCTAGGGAGGTAATAGGTCCTTATGAAAGTTTAGTAACGCAACACAAATTCGACCAAAGTTGAGGTATTTTTCAAACCCTTATCCCAAAATATAAGGGCAAACTACATAAATCCCACTAGTTTAGGTCCTAATTACTAAGATTCCTGATAGTTTCAAATATTACTTCCTCTACCATATTTCATGCTTAGGATACACGAGTTGGAATCCGTGAGATACATGTATCTGCCGAATTTTAAAATTGAGATACATATTTTATTTGTTTAAATTAATTGGTTGTAACTGATTTTCCTTCATTAGAGAAGTAATTGAGGATTTTCAGAATACATGGACAATTATTTTTGAAAATTTAAATTAGTCAAATCCCTTAATATAAGGCGGAAATCAAGGTATGTTTAATTAATTTCATTTTATTATTCTTTGAAATAATAAATTCATTAATATTATTAATAAAAGATTAAAAAAAAACATGTATATATTAGTCATGTAATTTGATTAACTTCATTTTATTACTCTTAAAATAATAAATCAATTAATTTAATGTATCTATTATCACTATATGACGTATCCAACCAAATAAACACTTAGATACATGTACATCCATATGTATCATAAGTGTCTAGATTTATTTAATATATTTGTTATATGTGTCTAGTATTAATTTCATGTATCTATTTAGATGATCTAATTTTAATTTCATGTATCTTTTATCAAGTATTAGTTTCATACATATATTCAAAAACATGTTTTTCGGATACATAGTAAGCATATACATATAATTATGTGTATCTAAATATGAAATGTAACTGAAACACACGAATTTAAGAATCATCACGATGGTAGAGTATCTATTTATCATTAATCCAAAAAAAAAGAGTAGAATTTTTCAAAATTCTTCCCTTTTTAGCATCTGAATTTTTTTCTCATAAATACATATAATTTTAAATCAGATACATGTAATCTTAACTAGATACATGTACGCATGATTTGTATCCAACATTGTTGCATATCTAATGGTGTATTTGTTCTGTTAATTAAAACTTGACGTAATTCTTCCATCTTGATTGGGTCGTTCCTATACTTAGATCTATTCTCGGCTTGAATGTTGATGGATGAAGAGTCAGTTCCTGCAATGAGAAATTCATGAGTAAAAATAAACAAATAAAAGTTGTCTAATTTAGTATAAAGTTTTGTTAATGTGTAGTACCTTTAACAAGAATCGTCTGATTTTGAGAATAGCCAGTCATTAAAGTGTTTGAGAAACAACAAAATAAAACAATATAAAACCTAATTTGTAAAACTTTTTAAAATTGAACTAAAGAACATTATAAATTTTAACTCAGATACAAAATCAAGATACATGAGAATAATAAAAAAAAATAGAAACAAACCTTTATGTAAAATATTGACTTGAACATGCAAACATGTATTGGGAGAATGAATGAATAAATTAAAGAGGGAGAAGAAGAAGAAGAAGAAGAAAGAAAGTGGGATGACATGGGAGTGGGGAACGCCCGGCGGCAACAAATGGGAATAAAAAAAAATTTAACTTGTTAATGACCGTTAATTAAGGAGCTATTTAAGATAATTATCTAATATCATATTTAAGAGATTTGTGTATCTTATTAAATATTTTAAAATATATGGTATAAATATTAAATGTGATAATATATGTAATTATTTTAAATTAGAGGTAAACATAATATATATGGTAGTGATGTATGTGTTGTTAGGTAGTTTGGACAAAATATAGTCTATCAAGTCCAACTTAAAAAAATAGCTTGAAATGTAAAATATTGAGTCAATACTCCTAAAACAAATGAAATTGAAAATATAACATAAGTTCTAAATTCAAATAATTTTTTTTAACATAATACTCTAATGTTAAATTTCAATATAACATACATAAATATGATTTTAAAGGAAAATGTAATTCCATAACTTTATTCAACAATGAATTTTACTTTAATTTAAAAATTAGAATCCTAACAAAATTATAATAATGAATTTTTTTTAGATAATATGAAAAATTGCATCGAATCACATGAAGTAAAGGTTGAGAATAAGAAGGAAATGAAAATAAATAAAAAATAAAAAATATTAGAATAATAAAAATTAAAAATAATTAAAAATATTATTAATAAAAAATACATTAAAACGAGAAAAATAAAAAAAGAAATAAAAGGAAGAAATTAAAAAGTAATCAACTTGTAATAACACCATGTAATTACCAACAACTCACAGCCTCCCCGGCTCCCCTATGAATTGGAGAGTGTATATACCTCATGTCAATTACGTGTTGACGAGGTAATTACATGGCCAACCAAACAAGACAGACAGTGTAATTACACCTTATTACTCCAAATCCAATTATCAGGGTGACTTTCCGAACATGCCCTAAGAAAATAGTGAATAGTTGAGTTGTTGGTAACTTGTCTAGCAAGACGATAAAAATGCTCTTATAAGGACCAAAATAATTAAGTGTCATGCGGAAACTAGCAAAACATATCTCGAAAGACCATGAATAAGAAGACAAAACAGAAATATACCAAAGAGATACAAATATTTAATGTAGTTCGATCAATCGATCTAATCCACAAGACGAGATGATCAATACACTATATGAAAGAGTATAAAATTTCGCAATAAATAACCTCACGAATTGTAACGACCTGTTCCCGTCGTTATAGAATAGCTAACGGAGAAAAATTTTGGACCGGAAAACTTTTTCGTAGTAACTTGGATTTCCCAACCTAGTCCAGATTTGGACGAAATCGGAGTCAGTAAGGTCTAGGAAAATCTGGTAACAATTGGGTGATCTAATTATGATTTTGATTACATGAGTAGGTAGCTAAGACGTTAAGGAACCCGTACGACTTTACAGAATTAAATTTGGATGAGTAGAACTTCCGAAACTGATCTTAGCATGAACGAATAGTTTCTGAGTGTCGTTGGTTGAAGATGTGTTGTGAAATAGGGGTATTGGAATTATTAAATTTTCTCACTGTTCCGTGCAAGCCGCTATGGCGGGAATCTGTGCCTCATGGGCGGGGTCGCTGTAGCGGGGTGAGTACTGTTGTGGCAAGACAGACGCGACTTAAGTCAAAAATAAACCCCAAAAACGTTTTATTCTACACTTTTCGAGTTTGAGAGCTAGGAGACGACCCAGGTGCTTTCTTGACGGTTTTTCACTATTCTTAAGGCTAAAAGTAAGGTTTTAACTCCCCGAACCCATTTTTCGATCCATAGAATGTAATCTAGGGGGTGATTATCGATGGGAAAGGGTTTTGATTTGGGAATTATGGTGGAAAAGCCTTAATTTAGATATTGGGATCATGAGTTTGATCTAGGGTTGATAAAATTGTTGGTAATTCGGGAAATTAGTTATTGTTTGTTGATTCCCGTGTTATATTAATTGTTTGTAGACCAAGAACAAGCGAAACAAATCCGAAAAGGGAAGAATAAAGTTTCTTAAGGGATTCAAGCTTTGTTCGAGGTAGGTAATGGTTGTGATTTCATGATTGTGTGATATATGTTTGTTCTTGCTTCATTATAATACGTGTATGTATGCGAATGTTGCACTATTGATCACACTACTTGTAAATGAGGATAGATGATTGATAAATGCCATGAATCATAACTTGATTGTATGATTTGGAATATACTTGTGATTGTGATTGTGATTGTTGTTTGTTGAATGGATCGTGTGTTGCATTCCAACACACTAACTTGGATCGATTACCATATTCCGACATAATTATGGGATCGATTACCACGTTCCGGCATAAACATTGGATCGGGTACCACGTACCGGTATGCTAATAGTTTGGGTTTGGGTTCCATGAGAGGACTATTGACTTGACATAATTGTATATCTTGACAAATGTGAAATTGTGCGTTGTTCATAAATGATGTTGATAAAGTATATGTTCGGTGTATAGTTTGGGTTTGGGTTTCATGAGTTAGATGAATGGGGTGTTCAAACCCTTTCTCGATTCGGTCGTGATAGTCTTCATTGATGGCAATTTGGTCTATTTGAAAAGTGAGGAAGAGCATGCCGACCATCTTCGTATTGTTCTGGGTGTTCTTGGGAAACAAAGGTTGTATGCGAAATTTTCTAAGTGCAAATTTTGGTTGACTTCGATTGCATTTTTGGGGAATGTAGTTTCAAAATAAGGGGTAATGGTAGATCCTCAAAAGATTGAGGCGGTTAAGAATTGGGTTCGGCTTAGCTCTGTGACAAAAGTTAGGAGTTTTGTGGGGCTCGCTAGCTACTATCGTTGATTTGTGAAGAATTTTATTCTATTACCACTCACTTGACAAATTTTACTAAAAAAGAGGTACCATATGAATGGACTGAAAAATGTGAGGAGAGCTTCCAAAAGCTCATGACTCTTTTGACCACCGCACCTATTCTAGCATTACCGGTAGAAGGTAAAGATTTTATTAGTTATTGTGATGCTTCACATTATGGTTTGAGCGTTGTGTTGATGCAGGATAAGAATGTTATAGCTTATGTATCGTGTCAATTGAAGGTGCATGAGAGAAATTATCCAACACATGATTTAGAGTTGGCAGCGGTAGGGTTCACTCTTAAGATTTGGCTACATTACCTTTGCGGTGTTAAGTGTGAGGTGTTCACTGATCATCGTAGTTTGCAGCATGTGTTCACTCAAAAGGATCTTAATTTGAGACAGCGAAGGTGGATAGAGTTACTCAAGGATTATGATATGACCATTCAATACCATCCGTGTAAGGCAAATGTAGTGGCAGACGCTTTGAGTTGAAAAACGGTTAGTATGGGTAGTTTAGCTTGCTTGAGTGTAACTAAGTGACCTTTGACTAAGGAAATTCAGACCTTGGAGTCTAAATTCATGCAATTGGCAATCTTAGAAAAAGGTGGGGTGTTAGCTAGCATTGAATTGAAGGCCACGTTCATTGAAGAGATCAAGACCAAACAGTTTGAAGATGAAAATTTGAATGAACTTAAGAAGAAGACTGCGATTGGTAAGGCACAAGAGACCACTCTTGATGCGGAAGGTGTGCTCAGTTTTAAATGAAGGATTTGTGTTCCTCGAGTTGATGACTTGATTTAGAAATTGTTGACAAAATCCCATAGTTCGCGATATTCTATTTATCCGGGTGTGACCAAGATGTACCGAGATTTGAAGCGAATTTATTGGTGGCCAGGCATGAAGAAAGACATAGCGGAGCTTATGCCTAAGTGTCAAAATTGCCAACAAGTAAAGTATGAACATCAAAGGCCTGCAGGTTTGCTTCAGAGAATGCCAATTCCGAAATAGAAGTGGGAAATGATAGCCATGGATTTTGTGGTTGGTCTTCCCAAGACTTTGGGGAAGTTTGATTCTATTTGGGTAGTGATTGACAGATTGACTAAGTCATCTCATTTTATTCCGGTCAGAATAGATTATAATGTTGAACAATTGGCTAAGGTTTATGTGAAAGAGATAGTGAGATTGCATGGGGTGCCCCATTCTATCATCTCATACCGTGGCATACCCAATTCACATTCATGTTTTGGAGGAAGTTACATGATGAATTGGGCACACAACTCACTTTTAGTACAACTTTCCACCCACAGACGGACGGGCAGTCAGAGAGGACTATTCAAGTGTTAGAAGACAAGTTGAGGGCATATGTGATTGATTTTGGAGGGCATTGAGATAAGTTCTTACCTTTGTGTGAGTTTCCTATAATAATAGTTATCACTCCAGCATTGATATGGCACTATTTGAGGCGCTTTATGGGAGGGGATGTAGATCACTCATAGGATGGTTCGAGACTGGAGATGTGAAACCTTTGGGGGTTGACTTAGTGAAGAATGCTCAAGATAAGGTGAGTAGTATTCAAGCTAAGATTCTCACAACCCAGAGTAGACAAAAGAAGTATGCGGATCATAAGGTAAGAGACATGACATTTCATACTGGTGAGAATGTCCTTCTTAAGGTATCACCCATGAAATGAGTGATGAGATTTGGCAAGAAGGGCAAGCTAAGTCCGGAATATAATGGTCCCTTTGAGGTTGTCGAATGTGTAGGGCCAGTGACGTATAGATTGGCTTTACCTCCTAACCTATCGGGAGTTCATCTGGTATTTCATATGTCCATGTTGAAGAGATATCATGGTGACGGGGATTACATCATAAAATATGACTCAGTTGTGTTAGACAAAGACCTTTAATATGAGGAGAAACTGATTGCAATTCTTGATCGTGATGTCCAGAAGCTGAGGACCAAGGATATTAAGTCCATGAAAGTTCAATGGAAGCATCGTCCATTTGAGGAAGCTACTTGGGAAATCGAGAAGGACATGTGAGACAAGTACTACTCCACTCTTACTTTAGCCTATTTTTCCTAAGTTTGCCATACGGGGACGAGTGATGGGTAAATTGGTATATATTGTAATGACATGTTCCCGTCGTTATAGTAAAGCCAACAGGAAAAAAATCTGGGCCGAAAAACTTTTTCGTAGTAACTTGGAATTTCTCAACCTATTCCAAATTTGGACGAAATCAGAGTCAGTAAGGTCTAGGGAAATATGGTAACAATTGGTTGATCTAATTATGATTTTGATTACATGAGTAGGTAGCTAAGACGTTAAGGAACCCGTACGACTTTACATAATTGAATTCGGGTGAGTAGAACTCTCGAAACCGATCTTAGCGTGAACTGATAGTTTCTGAGTGTCGTTGGTTGAAGATGTGTTGTGAAATAGGGGTATTGGAATTTTTAAATTTTCTCACTGTTCCGTGCAAGTCGATATGGTGGGAATTTGTGCCGCCAGGGTGGGACTATTGTAGCGGGGTGAGTACCGTTGTGGCGGGACAGACACGACTTAAGTCAAAAATAAACCCCAAAAACATTTTATTCTGCACTTTTCGAGTTTGAGAGCTAGGAGACGACCCCAAGTGCTTTCTTGACATTTTTTCACCATTCTTAAGGCTAAAGGTATGGTTTTAATTCCCCGAACCCATTTTTCGATCTGTAGAATGTAATCTAGGGGGTGATTATCAATGGGAGAGGGTTTTGTTCTGGGAATTATGGTGGAAAAAGCCCTAATTTGGATATTGGGATCATGGGTTTAATCTAGGGTTGATAGAATTGTTGGTAATTCGAGCAATTAGTTATTGTTTATTGATTCCCGTGTTAAATTAATTGTTTGTAGATCAAGAACAAGCGGAACGAATCCAGAAAGGGAAGAATTAAGAACTTAGGGGATTCAAGCTTTGTTCGAGGTAGGTGATGGTTGTGATTTCATTTTTGTGTGATATATGTTTGTTCTTGCTTCATTATAATACGTGTATATGTGTGAATGTTGCACTATTGATCACACTACTTATAAATGAGGATAGATGATTGATAAATGCCATGAATCATGGCTTGATTGTGTGATTGGGAATATACTTGCGATTGTGATTGTGGCTTGTTGAATGGATCGGGTGTTGCGTTCCGACACACTAAGTTGGATCGGTTGCCACATTTCGGCATAATTATAGGATTGATTGCCATGTTCCAGCATAAATATTAGATCGGGTACCATGTACCGGTATGCTAACAATTTGGATTTAGGTTCCATGAGAGGACCATTGACTTGACATAATTGTATATCTTGAGAAATGTGGAATTGTGTGTTGTTCGTAAATGATGTTGATAATGTATATGTTAGGGTATATATATATGTATTATTGTGTTGTATTGACTTATGTATGTTGCACTTAGTGGGATAGCTGCGTGATCCTACCAGTACATTGTGGTTGTGTACTGATACTGCACTTGCTCTTTCTTTGTTGAGTACAGGGCATTTTCCGGTGGCTATTGACAAACCTCGCTTAGAAGATCAGTGGTCGCTTCGAATTCAAGGGTGAGCCAGTTTTTCCGGGCTGCCATGAGTTCTCTTTCTGTTTATGTCCATATTTCGGACTTAGACTTTCTAGTTAGTTATTAGTACGTTAGTTTGGGGTTGTAACCCTTCTTGTTTAGACTTATGAATCTTGTTAGAGTTTTGGTACATTGACTTTTAGGTTCTAGGTGTTACTTCCGCATTTGTTTTAGTTGTTAGACTTTTATTTGGAGTTTATGGGAACTTCCTAATTCTTTTCTTAGCTTTTAAATTTGCTTCTGTAACCTTAAATGCTTTAGTATTTTGATTTAGTTGGTTAACTAATTAGTATTAATGGTTCTCCCACCGGAGGGTTAGTGTGGGTGCCAATCACGATGGTCTGGTCGTGACACGAATTCACTAAGAGTAAAAAGAGGTTACATTCACACAAGCAATAACATAATACTTGTGTCTCATAAATTCTCCCTTAATAAAACTCTCAAACCCTTAGAACTACATTAGGGATGCTATCAACTTAGAAGGAATGAATCTTTATTTATAACATCATAAACTTATTCCTATAAGAGAAAGAACTAGCCAAATATTTTTAAAAAAATTGTATTTTACTTTTAGGAAAATAAAAAACTCAATTATGAAAAAATAAAAAATAAAAAATAAAAAAATCAGGGCAAACACCGGCAAAGTGAACAACCAAATATGGTAGGTACAAAATCTATGTAGTATTATTATGATTTACAATTGACAACCTCAACCAATTGAATTTATTCATTATAATACTACCAAAAGATTACAACATATCAAATTTATGCAAAGAGGAAAAACTTTTAAAATTTATCTATCTTTAAAAAATATAATAATAGTAATTAGACTATATATGTCATTTAAGAGGACACCACATAATTTTCTCCCATCTTAAATTTGTTTTTCTCCATGTATTCTCATTGAGTTCTTCCATAGAGCAATGTTCTTAGAGCCTGTTTAACTACTCTAAAATGACTTATGAAAAAAAAATTGTATTTGGCTAATTCATTTGAAAAGTGCTTTTGATAAGCAAATTGTGTTTGACTAATTAAAAAAAAGTGATTTTGAGAGTCAATTGACAAAAAGGGGCAAGTATCAATGTGTTTTTAATATTAATATTATTTTATATAGAGAAACTATTTTAAATATCTATTACAAAAAATATTAAAATGTATATATTCATGAATTTATAAACCATTCGACAAATTAAACCACTATATACGTTTATATAGAGAAACTATTTTAAATATCTATTACAAAAAATATTTAAATGTATATATTCATGAATTTATAAACCATTCGACAAATTAAACCACTATATACGAAAAATTCACCACAAAAATAAATAAAGTCCTTCTTATTTTTAATCCTACAAAAATATTGTAGTTATGTTTATTTCTAATTCTATAAAATAAAACATAAAATAATATATAAAATATAAAATATAAAATATAAATAATAATAATATATAAATATGAAACAAAATAAAAAATTATTATATAAAAATAATAAATAATAAATAAATTTTTTGAATGAAACTTAACCAAACTTATGAGATATGCTAATTAATTAATAAGAAATATATTGGTAAATATTTATATATGAAAGAGATATTTTAGTTTTCAAAAAAATAATTATCTTCTTCTGCTTCTACTTTTTTTAAGAAGCAGAAATTTTTAGTTTCTTTTCAACAACATAAAAACTGTTTTTGCTTCCATTTAAAATCATTTTAAAGGATTTGCGAAACACATAATTTTTCAAAAAAATGTTTCTTTCCTCAAAAAATGTACTTTTGGCCTTCCAACAACAATGTCAAAGGGTAATATAGGATATTATTGTTTGATATATCTCTAACTTTGTGATTTAAAGTTGATTTATCTCTCATCATAAAAGTGACTCACATATACCTTTATTATTATTATACAAATATACATATATACCCTTTTGGTCTAGCGGGAGTAAATTTTATAATTTAAGTTATTTATTTTTTAGATTTTGATTATAAATATTTTTAAAATTTATTATTTTAATGATCAAATTTATTTTTCACTCAGAATTTATTGTAAAATTCATCATAAATGCTACATATAGCCACAAAAAATAATATTTTTTCCTTTTTCCAGTCACACTTTTTTCTTTCTCATGTTTTTACACTAAATATGAAAGAAAAATAATAAATAAGATTAACAGCCTGTTTGGATTGACTTAAAAGAAATAACTTTTAAGTCAAAAATAAAAAATCAAACTTAAATGACTTTTAAGTTTTAAGTCAAAAAATAAAAACTAGGGGGAGACCTACTTTTGATTTTTAACATTGTCAAACACTTCCTAACTTATTTTAAGTTATTTTTATATTTGTCAACACTCTATAAGTCAAAAACTGACTTAAAAGTAGGTTTGACCAACTTTTAAGTCAATTCAAACCCTCTAAGAAACCCCAATAATGATAAGCAAATAGATCTATATATACGGGCGATATTTTAAAACTCAAATTAGGTGTTGAATCGAAGAAATAAAAAAAATTCATGTGTGAGAAAGATCAAATATACCCTAAACTTTGCTAGAAGAATCATATATACCTCTATATGATTTATTTTTAAAAAATAATAATAATGTAAAAGTAATATCTCAAGTGCCATTAGAAGAAAAGGGTATATGTGAAATGTGAGTCACTTTTGTAATATAAGAGTTTTATGTGAACCACTTTTATAACATAAAAGATATATATGAATCACTTTTGTAACGAGAAGTATGTATATTAAGTCATTTTCCCTTTCATTAAATATCAACTTTAGTAGTATATAATAGAATGCCTTGTTACTTTGCAAAAAAAGAATTTTCTTTTTTGTTTGTCTATCCTACTAATTGAGTACGTCAAAAATTTATGCAATTTTGCTAACTTCATACTTAAATTATAGGATATTCATATGACACTTACAATATTTCATATCTAAACTCCTTCCGTATATATAGAACTGAATTAAAGGATAAATATATTTCATCTGTCATACACATATCATATATGACATCTTTTAGTATGGTATCATTTGTAATTGACATACCCAAATTATTGAGTATTTGTATTACCCCCTTGTCTTCATTTTTTCCTATTTATTACCCCTTAGACGCTTATTAAACTAAATAAAGAGAAAAGAGTCTGAAAAATACTTCAATTTTGGTCAAAATTGTTGTTACGATACCAAATTTTATGGAGGACTTTTTACCCCTGCACTATTTAATACTGTATTTTAAAGGTATATATGTGCACACGTGGACACATAACTATTTATAATAATGCAATATTTATGATGTCCACGTAGGCACATATATACCTTTAAAATACACTATTAAATAGTGTAGGGGGTAAAAGGTCCTATCCAAAATTTGATATTGTTACAACAATTTCAATCACAGTTCAAATATATTTCAGACTTTTTTTCCCCTAAATAAATAAACACACCAAGTTAAGATATATCTTCTCGAGATACAACTTTATCACTTGTCATTTCAATAGTTAAAGAAGGAATACACTTCTATGAAGAGAGGGAACTTTCTGTATTGAAGACATTTTGAGTAGTACGTAATTTATCTGTTTAAATTTATGTGACATATTTTTATATTTTGTGTGTTTCAAAAAAATGTTACATTTTTATAATTAAAAAATAACTTAATTTTTAATTTTCTATTTTTATTCTTAATTAATGAAATGATTTATAACAATGCAAATGTTTAATGTTTATTTTAGATCACAAATTTCAAAAAAAATTCTTACTCTTCTAAACTTTATGTCCAGTCAAAAAGTGTCAGATAAATTAGCACAAATGAAGTAGCAAAATGCTAACTTCCTCTTCGGCTTTGTTTTTTGTTATTTTTTTTAATCTTTTGTGTTTATATATATACTCCTCAATGGGAAATTTTATGTTATGGCATAGAATGTGCTATAATTATGGCGTATCACATATATATACATATAGATAAGATATAAATCAAATAATATACACATATACAACGATATATTACTGGTAATTTTTTATTTTATATATATATATATAAAATTCATACATCAAAAATAATTTTTTATTCTTATTTGTTATATATATTTTTTTCTTGTTTTATACTCAACATTAGTTATTTATTTACCAAATCATTTCGCAAGATACATTACTATACATAAATTAATATGAATATTCGAGTTCAAACTCATATAAATCATTATTTATTTAGAAACATACCTAGATTGGACAAGTAAAAATAATTGAACAAAGTATTATGTTAGATAACAATGTAACAATATTAATAAAAAGGTTAATTAAATAACTTAATCAGTTAGATCAAATGACCTTCCCCTAAAATAACTTCCTCTAGCCGTTCGAGGAAGCAAAAACAAAAGCCTATGTAGAAGCGGATTTCACGCTTGGGCTTATTTGGTACGAAGGATAATCTCGAAGTTAATTTTAAAATGAATTTATTGTATTTCGTATTTTGATTGAGATAAATTCATGAAATAACTTTTATGTGATTATAAAGACGAGATTTATACAAGACGTTTCCTAAAAATTATTATCTTTATGTGCATCCTACCCTTGTTCGTAACCCATCACAATTTTTGAATCGACACAACTAAAAACAATTATTGACATAGTGAGTTATCATTTTACCTCTATTAATTATGAAGTGGATGAATTAAAAACTTAAGGTTTTCAAGAAGTCCTATATTTTTCAAAGTAATTAATTGAGGGTATAATAGGTAAAAAAAAATTGTCCTTTTTGATTTGTCAAAATGAACAAGTAATTAGGGACAACTAAAAAAGAAAAAGTGGACAAATAATTAGGGATAGAGGGAGTAGTAAACAATTGATGTTTTTGTTACTACTCTCACTATCTCTAGTTACTTGTCAATTTTTGAATTGGAACCCTATTAAAAAACAATGATTGACATAGTTAATTTACTTTTTTACCCCTATTAATTATGAAATGGGTGAATTAAATATTTAATTTTAAAAAAAAGTGGTATATGTTACAAAGTAATTAATTGAGGATATAATAGGTAAAAATAAATTGTCTTTTCTTGATTTGTTAAAATGAATAAGTAATTAAGAACAACTTAAAAAGAAAAAGTAGACAATTAATTAAAAACCGAGGGAGTATCTAACTCTTACCTAACAAATTCAATTACTACTTTAAATCAAGAATTTAATTACAAGTAAACAACCATCCAAACAAAGTTTGTTAATGATTTCTACATGGAAAGTAACATAGACAACCCTTGTTCCATTTTCTGACACGAAATATTTTCCAACAAAATGCATCTTATTTTATTATAAGACATAAATATAATTCTTTGTACCTTTGACGAGACCATGCATGTGACCGACCACAAATAATAAACAACAAAAATACCATAAAATCAATTCTTATTATATACGTGTACGTCTTAGATTACATACACATGTGACCAAATCATTTCAAAACAAGAACAAAAATAATGCTCACATTTCAGCGTTTTACGCACTAATAAATTAACCCTTCCCAAATCCCGCCACGTACCCCCTAAGATATTTCGGGCAACTAAAAAAAAGATACTTTTATTACAACACGTGGCAATGTTTTCTCACTATCTTCCAAACGCACGTTGTCTTTAGATTCTTTAACACATCAAATCATATCTCCTCATGGTTGTGTCTACCAATAAGAGAATTCCACATACCCAAATTCAAAAAAGATATTATTGGATGAAGTAGTTAATCATTTATCTATAACTTGTGTTACACGTGTTCGATTCTAGAGTTTTGATTTTATATATAGGAGCCAAAAACAAGTTTTTGATTACTATAACAAAATGAGTCAAAGTGAGAGTCACAGACGAAGGTTGAATTCGAATAGAGACTCAGCTATTCATAATGAGACGATTCTCCGTTTGGTTTTCGATTCTATGAAGTGGGATGTTCATTCCTTATGTCAAACGGCGTCGGTTGATCGAAATCTACGAGCATTAGCGAAAAGGCTATTATGGAAGGAGATGTGTATTTATCGCGCACCGCGCATGATAGCGTCGTTAATGGACGGTGCGCCGAATGGTCGGATCGGAGGAGAATGGGAAGCTATGGCGAAATTGTTGTTTTACTGTTGCGGGTGTAATCCGACCCGACATTTCCGAATGGGTCAATCATATCCGGGTCATTTCATGAAATCGTCTAGGTTTTCAAAGACGTCGGGTCGGAGTTTTTTAGTGAGGAGATGTAGGACTGATTTGTTGTACGTTAGTGATCCGTGTGAGCATGAAATTAGGGATAGGGGTGATGATTTGGGGATTTTCAGAGGGGTATTTGGGGGATTTATGAGATCGAGGACGAGGGCGTGTTTGATTACGAGAGAATTGGAGGTTGAAGAAGGAGTGAGGTGTCCATTTTGCGGTGGTAGGGTTTGGAGCATGACGGCAGCTAGGCTTGTACCGAAGAGCGCGGCGCGGAGATTGGGTACGATGGAAAACGGGTTGGAGTATTTTGTGTGTGTTAATGGGCATTTACATGGAAGTTGTTGGCTTGTGCACTTGTCGTCAGAGGAAGATGGAAATGATGATGAAGATGATCGCGAGGATGACAGAAATCAGATTGGCAGTAATGGATAGGAGGGCCCCACATAATGGCGATCATCCAATCCAGTGTCCCTGAAGATGAGAGTCAGGGGCAGGACAGAGGAAGAACAGAGGGATATGGATTTAACTGATGTTTGATTTGTTTCTGAAAGTTCTTTTTTTTGTAGAAACATTTCTCAACAAACCAAACACCAACAGAAGAACAGCTGATTGAATGAATAGATTTTTTTTCTTTTAGTTGTGCTCCAGATTCACTTTTACTTGTTTATTACTATAAAAAAATAATAGAATTTTTCTATGTTTTTAGAGCTTGTTTGGCGTTATTATTATTGGAAGACCAAAAACACTTATTTGAGAAAAAATATAAGTGTTTGACAAATTACTAAAGTGTTTTTAAATGGAAGTAGAAGTAATTTTTCTGCTGTTGGGACTATTATTGGGAAGAAGCTAAAAAAATTCACTTTTTTAAAAATTAGCAGAAGCAAAAACAAAAAAATATTTTTCTCAAGACTAAAATTATTCTTTTCATATATACAAATTGAACAATATTGGGAAGAAGCTAAAAAAATTCACTTTTTTAAAAATTAGCAGAAGCAGAAACAAAAAAATATTTTTCTCAAGACTAAAATTATTCTTTTCATATATACAAATTGAACAATATATTTCTTATTAATTAAGTAGCATATTTCATAAGTTTGGTTAAATTTGATTTAAGAATTTTATTTTTTGTTTTATATAATAAATTTTATATATTATTTTACGTTTATATATTATATATTATTTTATGTATTGTTTTGCAGAATTAAAAAAAAAAGTAACAATAATATTTTTACAAGATTAGAAAAAATAACAATTAAAGATTTCAGCCTCTTAAAAAAATATATAATACTGATTGAAAATTTAAACATGAACATTTTAATTTAATAGAAATATTTTTTTAATAATAGATATTTAAAATTGTTTCTCTCTATAAAATAATTTTAATATTTGAAATATATTAATAGTTGTCTTTTTTTGTAATTTGACTCTCAAAATCGCTTTTTAAAAAAGATTAGTCAAACGCAATTTGCTTATGAAAAATATTTTTTCAAATGAATTAGCCAAACATAAATTGTTTTTTCAAAAACACTTTTCTAAAAAGTCATTTTAAAAAAACTTATTTTTAATAGCAATGTCAAATAGGCTCTAAATCTTAACATTAATTAATACGTATTCGTTAAATTATTTTCTAATACATAATACTAAAATCAATAAACACGGAGAGTACCTTTTAGAGTAATAAATGAACTATGTTTATTTGAGTAATAAATGGAATTGACCTCTGAATTAGTGTCATATCCCCGAATTAGCAATTACTCTTATTTTTTATTTTTTTTAGTTATCTCTAATTACTTCTCTATTTTGACAAATTAATAAAGGACGAGTTTCTCAATTAATTATTTTTAAAAAGGTAGAAAATTGAAAATCTTAAGTTCTTAATTTATCCACTTCACAATTAATAGGGGTAAAATGATAAACTCAATATGTCAATAATTATTTTCTTAATAGATATGTCATTTTAAAAATGGACAAGTAATTAGGGACAGAGAGAGTAAAATCAAGATTTTCATCTCACGTGGAGTTTGGTATAAACATATATAATTCTAAGATTGCAAATTCCAAAATTGTTAAGAGGGAGTTGTTTTAAGAATTGAATGACAAGCATTCTTTATTTCCAATGGTAAGGTTGTGAGCTCGAGTCAATAAAAAAACAAAATGATGGGAAAATAGGTGGAAGCTCCTAGAAAGGAGTAAAACATTAAACAAACAAACAAAAATTAAAATATTTATCAAATGTGAGATAAAATATTATTTTATCCCAAATTTATTATCTCTTATGTTATATGAGAAAAAGTATCAATCGGTCAAGATCTTGCATGTTCAAAAGAGGAAAAATGAGAATTTTGAAATGATTGTATAATCATATTAGGAGATATATGATTAGAAATGATCAAAGATATTCATAATTAGATAGGAATGATCCCTAGGTGGAAGATGAAGAAAAAGAAAAATTAATTATTTAAAAACGTAAAGAGGAATGCGCAAATACCCCAATAAGAAAGTGCAAGATATTGAGAAATGTAGAGTAGACCGAAGAAATGACATAGATTATTTAGTCAATCTTGAGCCTGTTCATTTTCCTTCCAAGTAATTTTCGAATAAAATATTTTATAAACACATTTATTTACAACTCAATATATTTTAACCCCCAAAATTCAGTCCTAACTCATCCAATTTTACCACTATTTTAGATTAGATAACAAGTAGTAGATAGCATGTTACATCAATATTAGTACGAAAGAAAGGTAGTTCAAGATTGCAATCTTTAATTTATTGATCACCCACACGAATGTATTGAAAGAGACGTTGTATTCCAACTAATATTTTTTTTTGGTTGGGGTGGGGTGGGGGTGGTGGGGGTGGGGTTCACTCGGTGTTAATAATCACATTAGAGTCTCAATTAGTTCGACTTCACATTATATACGATCTACTTCTTCGGTCTTATAGTAATTGTCCACTTCTTCCCTTATATGCCCATTAAGAAATCATAAATACAAAGTATATTTACTAATTTTTCCCTAAAGAAACTTTTTTGAAACTTTATTAGCTTGTTTACATTTTCTAAAAGAATTAATTGTAACCATAAAATGAAAAAAATATAACTAATTCTACCTTGATTTTGTAAATTGACAATAAGTTAAGACATTTATTTTTAATAATGTGGACAACTAATATGAAATAGTGGGAGTATTTAATAAGAAAATGTTCTCTAATACCAACAAGGGTTGTGGTGGAGTGGTAAGTACTCCTTCATCCTTAACCAAGAGGTCTCGGGTTTGAGCCCCCTTGGATACGGAGTCGCCTTTGGTAGGGAGTGCTTTACCCCCAATGTGGGACTTTCTGGCGCGAATTCGGCTTTAGTCAGACTCCAATGTGGGTACGGAGTCGCCTTTGTTACCCTACCCCCCAATGTGGAACTTCCCGGCGCGAATTCGAATTTAGTCAGGCTCCAATGTAGGTACCGGACACCGAATGGAAAATAAAAAAAAATATATATATATTCTCTAATGAATTTTTTTTCATAGAACTCAAACTTAAAACTACCGTTTAACACTCCCTCTATTTCATATTAAGTGAATTTTTAAGAATTTTCTTATTGATCAAAATATTTGAATTGTTCAAAGTTCAAAATAAATGTTTGAAAGTTTTCCAAATTTGCCCTTCTCTTTAATCAAGTTTTGCACTTTTTAGGAGATAAATTACCCTACTTTTAAGAATAACTTGAGAATAAACAAAAGGACAATAGTGAAAAATATACTATCTCCATTTCTTTTTATATGTCATCCTTACTATAAATATTTGGTCCATCATACTTGTCATTTCATAAAATCAATGCATAAATTACAATATTCTTTCTATTTTACCCTTGTGAGTTATTAGCCTTGAAAATATATATTTGACTAACATAGAAAAACTAAATGAATAATTCATGTTCATTGGTTAAATTAATTAATCAAAATAAATAATTTCATATTCATTGATTGAAAAGTTGACTTCAAAAAAAATTAAATAAGGATAGAATAATAAACTTACTTAATTTCTTAATGCACGTAAAATAAAAAATGATGATATATAAAAAAGAACGAAAGGAATAATTTAAACTATATCTATAAATATTTTTCTTAATAGACGTGTATCGACTTATAATAAAGGGAGTAGATAGCAGAACTAATCACTGCATATGTTTGCCTGAATGGTTTAACGCGTTGGCGCAAAATTAAAAAAATTAAATGTTACGCGCATTAAAAATTAAAGTTTCTGTTTACCATAAAGTTATAGAGGTAGCTTTCAATACAAATAATAGATTGATATTGCTTAAAATAATAGGGTGTTCTATGTGGCGTTTTGCTTAAAAGTTTCTGTTTATCATAAGTGTCTATTTGTGCACATCAAAATTAGATGACATAAATATTTATAAAATCAAATCAAAAGACATATTTATATATTATATTAAAATAATACGATAATAGGTTGTAATATAATACGTGGCTGCAAAAATATTAAAATTTTGTAATTTCAAATTTTTTTATAATATTTCATGTATAGAAGAGTTTAGTGAAATTACTTTTAAATTAAAAAAACCTCATCATTCTTTTTTAAATCAAAAAGATGATTCCCTATCTTGGGCGGTGGTTGTTGGCTCCTGTCGTTTGTTTGTCCGAGGTTATTGTCTGAGCATTTCCTCTAAGAAATGTATTACTCCCTCGGGTTCAATTTATTTGACATTTTTTATTTTTTAAAAATTGAACAGTTTAAATTTGATCAAAAATTTACGCATAAAATTTTCAATTCTTGAAATAAAATTTATATATTTGTAAACTACTTAAAAAGTTCTATAAGTCACAATAATTAATAATTCAAAATGTTTAAAAGATCTATGAAAATTTTACGATCAAAGATAGATTTATTTAAATCTCGAAATTCAAAAAGTGTCACATAAAATAGAACAGAGGGAGTACTATATTATAACGGTTATAAAATTAAGTTCCTAACAATATAACTAAAAAGAATAGAAAAGAAGATAAAATGCATAGAAGAAGCAGATAGTTTTTTTTCTATTCAAGTGTATCTTATAATGGTGGATTGAAAAATCACTTCAAGAATCACATTATTAAATGTCCAAATTAGATATATCGTTATCTAAAATAATTCATATCACCTCAAAAATATATATATAACTAATTCGTGAATTAAATCAAATAAACAATCTACTAATTCAATAAATTTATAACCATACACTATTTATGATCATATTTTTATGTTAAATTTCTTTATTATGCGTGTGAACTAAAACAAATCTCCATCCTAAATTAAATTACAATGCCTATAATTTGATTCCTCATCAATGATCGGCAAGAAGGTAAGAACTATTTTTCAACTTTTTATAATGTCTTCCACTTTAGGTATATTTCTATAACATCTTTACTAAGATAATAATAATGTCATTCAATTTATGTATGACATAAATCTATTCACATTAAGTTTATTTTTTTTAAATTGTTTAATCTATTTTATTTATCACAAAAATATAAAAAAATAATTTAATATATCAAAATGTAATTTAAATTTATAATTTTAAATAGAGTAAATTTTAGGAATAGCAATGATAAAAACCATATTAGCGCTCTATAACTACAGTTTTGCTCTTTGCGCTCTTCATAGCCAAATTATGTTTGTTATGGAGTATCTGATTTGTATAAATCGTGGCAATTGATATAAATCGGGCGCTAATTCATCTATGTCTATGAACATTGCGTTTGCATATGTATATGTTTTCTGTGTTAGGCTAGAGTGGCGAGCGAGATTGGGAGAGAGATGAGATATGTTAATTGTATATGTATATCAATTAGATAATTGTATATATGTAACTACTATATGTATATGTATCAATGATTGTATTTGTATATCTGCATAAAATTTGAATTCGTATATAATTGAATCGTGTTAAAACATTTGTATTTGTATATCAAATCTCTCTCTCTCTCGTTTTATATAAACACAAATTATAATTGTATTCAATATAATTTGTATTTGTATAAAGTGAAAGAGAGAAAGGAAATAAGAACTGGGCAAGAGAAGATTTGTATTTATATAATTATAAGTGTATAGGCTGGAGAGATATGTATTTGTATTTATATACACTCTCTCTTGCTTTATACAAACACAAACACAAATTATGCATTTGTGTTTGTATAAAGTGAGAGAGGCGAAGAAGAGATGACTGACAAGAATTTTGCTGCGAAATGGGATTAAATGAAACGACAACTATTTTAATAGATTCTGAGCCAACAAAAAATCATACTCCCTCCGTCCCATTTTATATATCATCCCTTTCTATAAATAGTTGGTTCATAATACTTGTCATTTCATTAAATCAATGCATAAATTACCATATTGTTCCTTTTTTACCCCTGTGAGTTATTAGCCTTAAAAATATACATTTGACCAACTTAGAAAAGCTAAGTAAATGATTCATGTTCATTGGTTAAATTAATTAATCAAAATAATTTAATTCATATTCATTGATTGAATACTTGAGTTCCAAAAAAATGAAATAAGGGTAGAATGATAAATTTACATCATTTCTTAATTCAAGTACAAAGTAAAAAAGTGACATATAAAATGAGACGGAGGGAGTAACAAATTAGTTCGAAATAAAAATAACAGAAGTGAAAAAGCCACGGAATAAACTCGAAAAGGAAATAAAAGAAAGAGGGGCATTTGTGGAATTGGTTAATGAGGTGTGTGTTAATAAGAGCATATAACGTTTATTGGGTGAAAGTGTCTGATGACAGCAAGTTTCGCCCCTGCCAAAGGAAGGCCGGTCCCCGTCTCTGCTTCTTTTCCGTTCACTCTCAGGCCCGGCCATTTTTTCCGTCATTAATCTTCCTCACAGAAACCCTTATTAATTCTCTCACAAACCAAACTGAAATCTTTTTTTCACATTCTCATAGAAAAAAAAGGAGAGGTGGCTGTTTTGTTGTTGTTATCATTCACATTCACCTCATTGTTATCAAAAATCTAAACTTTTGTTTTGTTTGGCCAAAAGGGGGGAGAAAAATTGTGTTGGGTTCTTGTGAGAGGACGGAAAGCAAGAATCTTGGGTCGTTTTTGGTTAGTTTTTTTTTTTGTTTATTAATCTTCTTAAGTTTGTAATCATGTGTCAAAAAGTTTTGATTTTTCATGTGTTTTCTTGATTATGGGAGACTGTTTTCGAACCCCATGATATTGGAATAAGCAAATTTTGAATTCATAGAAGAGAAAAAATAAAATAAAATAGATGGGCCTCTGTTCTTGATTCTGATTTGTTTAATACATGATTTATGCATAAGACTATATTTTCAACGTCAATGGCGTAGCTGTTTCATGTTCTCATTGTTTTATTCTTTGTAACTCTGGGCTTAAACAGAGTAATTTCTTTGTGATGACCCTGGTGTCAAATCAGCTTGCACATAACTCGACTAATTCCAGAGGGTATCTGACTTGGACAGGGGAAGAAATTACCTCAAGAAGTTTATTTTATGATTCTCTTCTTTTTGTTATGAGGGGTTTTACGAAAAACAGGGAAATGTCTATCTGCATGTCTCTGGCATCATAGCATACTGTTTCTGGATAAGTTTTGTTGTAACCTTGATGTTTCTTCAATTACTTTGTGGTGAGTATATATATATTTTTGTACTTATTTTGTAGATATTGTCATTGAATTTGTAGGTTAACACAAAAGTACAGGCTGGTAGAGTGAAAGTGCACCATCATTGTGGCTGGCAAAAGGTGCCTTGATAATAAAGTGAAAGGTGCTGACTGCCAGAGGAGAACCAGAATTTGGATTTTCAGGTTCAACCTTTAAGTTCTTACTCTTGAAAGTGAGTTCAAAATTTTATAGTATTTCCTGTAATAGTACTGATTTTTCACATATATTTATGCTGTGTATTGAAATTACTGGTTCAGTCTGAGGACAAGGCTGCATCCCCTTCTGCTGACTGCTGATTGCACTGATGACATATTGTTAAAACTAAGTTATGAGTAGTTTTGTCTTATTATGAGAAATACCATAATAGGAGAAGTTGTCACTCTTATACTTAAAACCTATCTTCCCTGGTCAATATCATCATACATGTTCTCACTACGTATCTATTCTTGCCGAAAGATCAGGTTACAAGTAACATTTGGAGGGAAACATGGCTAGCAGTGAAGATATTGTTCTGTCAGCTGTGCTCAATCTTCTATCTGCATTTGCATTTCTTGTGGCCTTTGCTATTCTACGACTCCAACCAATCAACGACAGAGTGTACTTTTCAAAATGGTATCTGAAGGGTATACGAGCAAGTCCGAGAAGTTCTGGAACATTTGTGAAAAAAATTGTCAACTTGGACTGCAGAACATACATAAGGTTCTTGAATTGGATGCCTGCAGCTCTAAGAATGCCAGAACCAGAGCTTATCGATCATGCTGGTCTTGATTCTGCCGTGTATATACGGATATACCTTCTTGGGTAAGTTCACAACATTTACAATATTCCTTGTCCATTTCACTTAAAAGGCTATAGTTTTTACTGATAACGAAATGCTTTCGGTTATGCTTCCTTCATTGTCACTAGGAACTTTTAAGGGATAAGTGGGCAGAAAAGTTGATTTACGTTATTGTTGTCTTTTTATGTATCAGCGCTAATTCCAGTATTATCAATGCAGCTTGAAAATCTTCGTTGCTCTCGCACTACTTTCTTTTGCGGTTTTAGTGCCTGTCAATTGGTCTGGGAAATCATTAGAGCAAACTGAGGGTCTAACATTCAGCACTATTGATAAACTTTCGATATCCAATGTGCCGGATGCATCAAAGAAGTGAGGATTGACTTTTTCCCTATTGGTTTCTCGTGTTGACATTGTTGTAAAAAAGCTACTTGCTTCTATTCAACCATTTTATAAATTGAGTTTCTTGTGTAAAATGTTCATCATAAATATTAATTTGGTAAAGAAACTGCACGTCACAAACCATAATTATATCTTAAATAAAATTCTATTATCAAGGTTTCAAAAAAATATTCACACAATCTGTATGTTTTGCGAAAAATGTTAATGGAACATATATTCATCTCGGGTTTTATGGCACCACATTGATGAATTTTCTTGTTTCTTCACTTTTGTTGCATAGTGAAATAGTAATATATAAAATAGCACCTCGTTTGGTACTCTTGTCAGGCTTAGCTGCTGCAGTTTCTTTTGTTTAGTGGTTTATAAAAGGATGACACTTACTAACTAAAGTCTTCTAAAAAAATTTCAGGTTTTGGGCACACCTGGTAATGGCTTACGTAGTCACATTTTGGACCTGCTATATACTTTACAAAGAATATCATATAATAACAAACATGAGGCTTCAGTTTCTGGCCTCTGAAAATCGTCGGCCTGATCAGTTCACTGTAGGTGCATGACATAATTCATTGAAATGTTGAGTGTTTGGTGTAAACTGTTTGGTTAGTTTACCAGTGCTGTTCTCTTATAGGTCCTTGTGAGAAATGTCCCTCCAGATCCAGATGAATCAGTGAGCGAGCATGTCGAACATTTCTTTTGCGTGAATCATCCAGATCATTATCTAACACACCAGGTCTCTGTCCATTTGAATATCAAGGATGATGTATTTCAGAATTCAGACAATGACAGGGAAATATACAGATACTGTTTATTGTCATGTCTCTTCCCTTCTTAGATGACATAGTTATGTTATGTCCTATCTAACCTAGTTATGCTGAGATGTATAGGGATTTATCCATTTCTCATTCTTACATGTCCTGGCAGTTTTTGGTCACTGCAATTGATCAACCTTATACTTATTCAACTTGTAGGTTGTTTACAATGCAAATAATTTAGCTAAATTGGTGGAAAAGAAGAAGAGCTACAAAAATTGGCTCACATACTACCAAACTAAGTATGAGAGGAACCCTAAGATTAAGCCAAAAACGAAGGTACGTTTTTTTTCTTGTCCTTGTTACCTTTCTAAACACCAAAGCATTGTTTATTTTCATTTCCTGTTTGTATTTTTGTTAAGTTAAGTGAGTCAATCATACATAACGAATCTCATGTTCAGTCATGTATAGACAGGGGTTTGGGGCCTTTGGGGAAAAACTGTGGATGCCATCGACTATTATACCACAGAAATTGAGAAGTTGAGTAAAGAAGTAAGTGTCTCTGACTGTTGTATCTTATTTATCTTTGTTCTTTATGAATTCATCTGAATAAGTACTTTTTTTGCTTGAAGTATTTCTGTTCTTCCATCTACATGCACCACTGTTTTAAAGTTTTTCATGGGTTGGGTTATACTTCCCAATCGATTCATTCTGTGTTACTGCCGTAACTAATTCATATTTACAAATCACACTTCTTTCTTTCCCATCAAATGAGCTACATGTTGGAAACCCAAATTGATTTTGAACATGGGAGGTTTGTTAAAAAATAAGCAATAAGCAATAAGCATTGTAGTTATGGCATACATGATCAACTCTGGAAAGATAAATGAGTCATTGAGGACTATTTAACAGGTACATACAAACCTTCAGCAGGGCCAAAGATTTAATTGGAGTACATGCTCATACATAAAAATGTGACCTTTCAGATTTTTCCATAATTTAAGCACCATCTTGAAAAAAACACGTGTTTCAACTAGCTCTTTTGAACTAAGAGCAAAGAAGATGCATGTATATGGGCAATGCGTAGTTATATTGATGTAGTACTTCGAGGAATTTAATCTACATTCAGGGAATCCAAAATAAATCGAGAGATTTCTCCAGACAGACCTTGCATGAATTGGGCCAAATGTTTATTCTCACTAATATTTGTTGTTAGCTAGCATGCAAGAAAATATTTTCAGCTTCTTTTGATGTCTCTTGTAAATATGATGATTCTTGGATTTAAAGTTGAGAAAAACATCACATAACCTGTGGTAGTATTGGTAATTTTATTTGCTGCGTCTAATTTTGTATGTTAGCTTGTACAAGGTGATTGTAGACCAATTTAAGTTGAAATAAGACATAGGTTCCCGTCTTTACTGTACCTGTAGGTAAACTTTCTCTAAAAACTTGCTAAGCTTGTCAAAGACTGGTTTTAATTTAATATACATTATATCATGAATGTCTCTGTAAAATAAGATGATTTGCCAATATCAAGAGATTATGGGTAACCAATTAGCAACACTAGGTAATTTTGCTAATGGAAAAGGCTTGAAGTTTTTAGCAATTAATATTTGGATTACCTGTTGCATTATGGTAATCGACTTACCCTTTGATGTAGGAAACTATAGAAAGAGAAAAGGTAATGAGTGATCCCAAAGCAATAGTTCCTGCAGCATTCGTTTCATTCAAATCTCGTTGGGGAGCAGCTGTCTGTGCTCAAACACAACAATCAAGTAACCCAACCATTTGGTT